>JAPSGF010000118.1:177356-303736 GCA_035772895.1 Perdix hodgsoniae | reverse complement strand
AGGTAGCACTGATTTCAAAGGAGAAACTATATGCCATAAATCAGTGCGGGTAGAAAATAGGTTGGAGGTACTTTAATGACCAGCAGGAATTTAAAGTTTTTATGATGTTTGCAGGAAATATTTTGGGCTGTATATGAGTGTCAGGTTAGGATATGTTCTTTGATGACATGCACTCAGGTACATTCAAGCAGAGTATTTCATGACGTAAACATTTTAGTGCTTGCTCTTTCATTCTCAGTGCCTCATTCACATACCAGCTGAGCGTGTTCTTTTTTTCCTTTTTAAATTCACCAGGGCAGTAAGATGATAACTTGCGCAACTAAATTACCTACCATATCTTTCACAGTAAAAATACAGTTTTTCCCTAACTTCCTAGCTGAGGATAATGTCAAAATGCTACATCTGAAGATTGTGTAGTGAAATATTTCTATAGTAATTGGTAGAATTGCTACTGACAGATTATGAAGTGCATAGGCATTATTAGTAGTATTAGAACTGATTCTCTGTAAAGAAAATGGTTAATTAATTTATGTAGTGGAGTAATTTCTAAAAACTGTGGAAATAATAGAGTTATCTAACTAAACTCTCCAGAAATATTTACAGCGAAGTGTCCAATTCATGCCTTATGTCTGTACACCTGAAAACTGCTTCTTAGTGCATTTAATTCCTGAAATACAAAGAGCACAGGATATTGAAGGAGGCAACAGCTTTGCAGTTATCCTCTCTTCAACAGCATAGAGTAGATGCAGTTTGTTAAGATATGCCAGTATGTCCACCAGATATAACTAGAAATTTGAATTCTCTGTTTGCTTGTCCACCTGATATCACTTGCTTTGGAAGAACAGAAGCTATCACAACAGTTCTGCCAAGTCAGGAAGCTACATACATGTTCCTGGCTCTGAAACCATTAGCTTAATACTTTGAAATCATCCCCTTACTAGTTTTTATTCAGGGAAAATGTACAAGTAATTGTGAAAAAGTAAAATAGAATACAAACTACGCAAATTTTTGTTTAATTCTTTTTCCTTTTTCTTTTTAGTACTGTTGGCAAATTGAAGTTACTGTTGGTAATTGAATTTTATTATACACCTTAAAACATTTTGCATCCTAATTTCTCCTTAATGGCACAAGATGCATATCTTTCTTTAAATGCTCAGGCAAGCTGGGGCATAAGCCTGATTCCACCAAACCTATATTTCTGCAGCCAGCCTCTCTGCCTTCTCCGGGATGTTGAGTAACTCTTCCCTTACAACTGGCGGCAGCTTTCAACGTTGAGCACTGTGCACCTTTTTTAGACTGATTTTTTTGCTTACACTTTTAACTTTGTATTGTCTCTTCTCTTCAATAGACATTTGTTACCTGGTTTGTTTTAATACTAATTTTATACTAGGAGTTGGAAATCTTCAAAGATCATCCAGTCAGCGTAGCACACTCACATACCAAAGAAATAATTATGCTCTGAACACAACTGCTACCTATGCGGAACCCTACAGGTCAATGCAGTACCGACTGTCAGAGTCTGGCTATAACAGGCTGCAGCACGCAGCGCCCGCCGACGATGGGACCACGCGATCTCCATCCATAGATAGCATTCAAAAAGACCCCAGGCAAGTCCGCTTGTGCTTTCGAGAACCAAACATTCTTTATCATAAGATGGTATTTATGTCTTTTTGAGAGAAGTCTTCGTATCGTTGCCGTGGGGGTGGTCACACTCTGCAACAGATCGAGGTGGCCCACGCTCTGTGCTTGTCAGTATTGAAGTTGCATTTAGGTAACACCCTTGGTAATGTGCTGCTTATTTTTGGTTAGCCAGAAGTGATCAGGCAGTTGGGCTAGATGACCTCTGAAGGTCCCCTTCAGCTGAATTATTCTTTTCTACTGTTGTTAGGGAGGAATAAATCTCGAAGTAGTTGTTGAGTGACTCAAACAAGATCAGTAACCAAACTTACCTTTTCTGATGAGTGGATTCCAGGGTGATCTGACAGGCCAGGCTGCATTAGCCTTTGAACACCTATTCAAGTACTCTTCTTAGCATATCACTTTCTTGGCTTTTTGAGAATAGAAAAACTTAAATACTGCTACTTTTTTATTTTCTTAACCATTCCTTTACAAAAAGAAGAAAATGGCCCAAAAAATGTTAATAGTAATTTTTCTAAATCTGGGAATTGGGCATAAGCATGCTTAATGACTTCTCCAGGATTTGACTACACAAAATTGCTGTGTTTAATAAAGTTTGATTAAAGTTATTTCAAGTTTAGTATCCCTGATTAACTCAAATTTTTCAAATTTACTGTGTCTGATGATGAAATCTTGAGGCTGCACAGCTTTTGTTCAAGTACAGTTGGCTTCAGATAAGACCATGGAACACTGAGGAAAAGATATTGCGTAAGGATACGCACTTAAGTGGCAATGTGCAGTGTGCAATCTTGCATTATATATTTCAGCTCACAGAGATTTATATACGTTGCAGTGTTTTAGTTGGCATAGTTTTATACGTATATCTGTGTTGTCAACAACCAAACTAACTCAAGAGTGCAGAAAACAGAGGGTCCTTTTCCAGGAAGAAGACTAGAAGCTGATGTGACATTGTTATTCTAGCGTAATTGGTTTTCCTCCTACCCCCAGTTCTCCAGAGCAAAAAAAAATTGTTTACAATACTTAAGATACTCTACTAGTTCTACTTAGTAAATAGACATACATTTGTAACTGATGCCTTTCCTTCAATGTGTTCGTCCAACGAAGGGAGTTTGCTTGGAGAGATCCAGAACTGCCTGAAGTCATTCACATGCTCCAACACCAGTTCCCATCAGTCCAGGCAAACGCAGCTGCCTACCTTCAGCATTTGTGCTTTGGAGACAACAAAGTGAAAACAGAGGTACTGTAGTGAGTGCATTTCTGGTCTGGGGGAAGCTATAAACTATAAGAGCAACTGGAGCTCTGGTCTTTTGTTTTCCTTTCTAGAGCTCGTATGTTTCTTTTTGTGCTAGGTGTATGTTGATATTGAAGTACACTTGTGTTCAGACGTGTGGAATTGCAGACAAATACACACACATCTTTCCTGCATAACAGCTGGAAGTGATGTGGATAAGTCTAATGTTGGGTAATGTAATCCAGCAGAAATGTGGAGTACATTTCTTGACACCTGTGTTCATGGAACCTATTGATGTCTGTAGACAAATTCTAAAGGAATTTGCTTTTTCATTCATATGTGGGTTTTATTTTTATTTTCATAATAAATATTATGTAATTAAAGTGTTGATGTAAGTTCTACAAGAAGCTAGCCTAGCACAGTTTGCTGTTGCTCAATGGTGGTAGTTTTGATCTTCTGCTGAAGATGGCAGCAATCAGAAGATGTAGGCAGGCTTATAGGCAGTCTTGCCATTTTTTAAGAGGTGGGACTGCTCATGTAGGAGTTCTTGGGATATTATTTATCTCTGTACATTATTCTATAAGAACTTGTTTGTTCCCTTTTTATTTCCATTGTTACAGGGCTCGTTTGGGAAATTATAAAATGCCTGCTTTATTTTTTTTTCAAAAAAGCACAAACAGAACAGCAATATGACACAATTAAGCACTATCTGAGTGTGATATTAACTTCTCCATTGTATCTGAAGTAGCATCTCAGTTGTTTGCCCTACTTAACACTGGAGCTATTTGGTATTTGACACGTCTTACTAGCAGTTTGAGTACCAAGTACTGTAGCTATATGGTGCCATTCAGAGAACGTTCCCCTCAAAGCAGGAGCCAGCAGCCAGTATTATTTATGATAAGGAAGAATCATGATGAATTTATTGCCAAGGTCAGTAAAGCTTGCATCAACTTTGTATTTTTGTTAATTATTTAGAGTTATTATTTTATTGTTGTGATGAAGAGCAGATAAATTTTCCAGACTAGACAAATATTAAAAGCATTTGCAAAACAGACTAAATGCCTGTGCATGTTTCATGCTGAAACATGAAGGTAAGCATCAGAGTATCAGGAAAAAAATAATAATTAAATGAACTATGAAAATGTTCAGAATTAATAAATTATACTCCGATCTAATGAATTTCTTCCTGAATCAGTGTATTCAGCGGTACTTCATTGGTTCAATAATGTACCATTTTGTGAGTGGCTTTTGGTTGGTTAGTTTTGGTTTTGTTTGTTTGGGGTTTAATTCATGAATGGAATTGCTGTTCAGAGAAGCAACAGCTGCTACATTTAAAGATATTTAATGACTCAGTAAAACAAAATTCTCAGGAATGGTTTTCTAACTCCAGTTTTATCTTGAATTATATGCACAAAAACTGCATCTCGTCCTGGAAAAATGGTACATCTGTTGTGTCACTTGGAACTTGCATGGGTGTTATGGATGTGTAGTGTAAATGTATGTCAACACAACAGTGCTTCAAACATTATAAGGGAGATTAAGCAGGTCCAGAGGAGGGCCACGAAGCTGATCGGAGGGCTGGGGCACCTCTCCTATGGTTGAGAAAAGAGAAGGCTCCTGGGGGAACTTCATAGCAGCCTTCCAGTACCTGAAGGGCCTGCAGGGAAGCTGAGGAGGGACTTTTATAAAAGGGGTGCCTTTATAAAGGGCGGGTAGTGTCAGGACGAGGGGAAATGGTTTTAAACTGGAAGAGGGTAGATTTATTCTAGATATTAGGAAGAAATTCTTTACTGTGAGGGTGATGGGACACTGGACACAGAACGGGCTGCCCAGTGAGGCTGTGGATGTTCCCTCCCTGGAAGCACTCGAGGCCAGGCTGGATGGG
The DNA here is from genome assembly GCA_035772895.1 of Perdix hodgsoniae. Lineage (NCBI taxonomy): Eukaryota > Metazoa > Chordata > Aves > Galliformes > Phasianidae > Perdix > Perdix hodgsoniae. The sequence goes on along the minus strand of JAPSGF010000118.1, from coordinate 298,982 downwards.
GCTGTGAGCAACCTGGGCTATAGGGACGTGTCCCTGCCTGTAGCAGGGGGTGGAGAGATGATCTTAAAGGTCCTTCCAACCCAAACCACTCTGTGATTCTAAGTGGAAATGATAGTTATTTCTTGCTTCTGTTCTTCAGCATCATAAAAATTATTAGCATTTAAAGGGAATAGCACCTTAAAAATGTTTGTTTCTACCAACCTCCTGCATTTACTTTGTGTCAGATAAATAAACTATAGCCCAATGTTCGTGGGGCTTCAGACTTGGTAGCTACAGATGTGGCCAGAGGAATCAGCTGGGGCTTGAAGGCCACTGGCTGCCCTCAGCAAAGGGTTCCTTTTGGAACAGCAGCTGCTTCACGTTTCTGATCAACACCAAGCTTTGTGTGTCTTTATAACATACGTGATAGATACTAGGTGTGGAACTGTTTCCTTTTGAAACAATACACTTGCACTTTGAAGAATAAACTTTTTGAACAGAGATCTAGAAAAAACGTACAAGTCATCAGCCTTTTCTTTTAATCTACTTCAGGTGTGATTTGGCAGGAAAAAAACAGCCTGTGGGACCTTCAGGTTGGGTTTTGGTTTTGTTTTCGAAGCCTCTTCATTCTGCCTGCCATTAGGGACGGATGAAGTTATTCATCATTACGATACCCAGTGCCAATTTCCAAGAATGTAATAGAGAGGGCACTGGTTTTCAAAGCATCAATTTTAACGGATTTGGCTAAACCTCAGTTCTGTTTCCATTAAGTCTTGTTTTATTCACCTTGTGCTATGGCCAATAAAAGTGAACTTCAGAGTCAGAAATTCATGGAAGCTGGTACGTAACGGTGTATTTCAAATGCCCTTGTGTCTTGCCAAACTGATGGGTGTATCACTTAGAATAGAGAAAGGGTTTCTTTAAACGTGTTCCTGTGCTGAAGTAGAGAACTCCCAGGACTGCAGTTTCACTTGGAGCTTAATGCTTGACCCAGAACCACTTTGTGGGTAAGAAAAGGAATTGGTTGTATTTCTCCTGCCTGGGATTTCCTTCTGGGGCAGCAGCAGTTGAGCAGCTGTAGGTGTGGGGGGTTTTGTATGCTAACTTCAGCATATTCTGTGGATGATATGGCATAAATCTACTGTACAGCGCTAAAATAGTGCCAGGTTACAGCAGACCTATCTAATACTGCAAATAGCTCATTAAAAAAAAATAGCCTTTTGATGTGGATTTTTAACTCAAAATAATGTTAATCTTAAAATAGAAGAATAATAGAATATCCTGCCTTTAAAAATGAAAGCCTTTTAAAACCATAGAGTGAAATGCATGAAAGCAGCAGGCGCTGATATTCCTGTCCTGTTTCCCAGGTGTGCCGGCTGGGAGGGATCAAACACCTGGTGGATCTCCTGGATCACAGAGTCCCAGAGGTTCAGAAGAATGCATGTGGTGCACTGAGAAACCTTGTGTATGGAAAGTCTACAGATGAAAACAAAATAGCAATGAAGAACGTTGGTGGGATCCCTGCACTTCTACGATTGTTAAGAAAATCCATTGATGCAGAAATAAAAGAGCTCGTAACAGGTAGGTTTTGAATAGAGACCAGTGCAGAAATATAATGTTTCTAATGTGGATGAGACCTAGAAATAATTAATAAGTGACTGGAATTGAGTATATTAGCTGGATTCTTATTTGTGCATTCATATTTTGTCAATACAAAACCACGTATTTTGATTACTAACAGTTACAAGCATTAGCATAGAAGTACAGATACATGGGGAGAAGTGAATCCTGAGGTTACTGCCCCAAAGTTCCAAAGTAAATTTTGCTCCAGTGCGATGCTCCTACAATCACAGCCAGGCCTCAAGTCCACATTTCTTTTACTCCTAACCTAAGTTTTATTACAGGCACCTTTATTTTTTATCAGCTGCTGTGAACAGCTTTAAGGTCCTGCAGAATTCAAAAGATGAGAACAAACTGTGTATGTGTGCTTTACAGTTTAGGTAAATAGTTGGAAATATGCATCTTCTACGAGGCTCTGTGTCCAGTCAACTAGAACAGTCATGGCAAGCACCTGTGTGTTCACCCTCAGCTCTGGATTGTGAGGCACTGCATTTAGCTGATGGGCCATGAGTTTGGCACTTGTTGCGGACAGAAAGAATAAATGACTTAAAGTTCTAATTGATGAAGGAACTCTGTTTCCTTCAGAAGAAACTGGATCTGTTGAGTACTGCATACCTGTCAGGCAGCAGAATGAGCTGTTCCTTAGGAAAGGGGAAGGAACGTTTCCTGTCAGTCAGCATATGTTTCAGCTGGGTTTCTTTCCTTAAGTAAAAGAGGAGGATATTTGTTCATGAATATGCTTGCTTTCCTTCTCAGCATTGTGGAAGGATCAGCTGCTGCTCCATTAGGGCTCTCTGTGGGGGCTGTCCTCTCACCTTCCTGCTCCTTCATGGAGGAGATCGCAGCCTGGACAGTCAGCCAGGATGGGGGATGCCAAATACATCAACTTGAATAGGAGAAAATGTTACATCAGGGTGAAGCAAGTCCTTTGATGACAGCTTTGCTATTTGCGGACTGTTACTCAAACTAAATACATAGGCAAATTATCTTTCTCTTGTTAAAAGCAAAGTCTGTTAAGTAGCCAGTGTTGCTGCATATCTGTTACCTCTAGCGACCACAATGGAAATCTTTTCTTAAGGGGTTCTCTGGAACTTGTCGTCGTGTGATGCAGTGAAGATGACAATCATTAGAGACGCTTTGTCAACGCTGACAAACACTGTGATAGTGCCGCACTCCGGGTGGAACAGTGCCTCCTTTGATGATGATCATAAAATTAAATTTCAGACTTCCCTGGTTCTGCGCAACACGACGGGATGCCTGAGGTAACCTCCTGTTCTACAGCACCCCATGGTACACAGCAGCCCTGCTCCCCAGCAGGTCCTTCTTACCCTTGATCTTTAAGGCAAAATTGCTGTTCCCTTCCATTTAATTCTGTTGTTCAGACAGCTTTCTTTTTTTTTTTTTTCTGTATGAAGAGAATATGAGAAGTACGAAGTCACCAAGAGGTGTTAATTATAATGGCTAGTGGTTTTTGTATGAAGTGCAACTGATCATTTTACTTTCTGTATATAAGTATATAAGCAAAGAAATGTTTGACTGTTCCCTTTGTGGATTTCTCAAACAGCACTAAGAAGAAAAGTACTCTTCAGAATAATAAAACATGAAACTAAAACATCTGAAAAGAGAAATCAAAGACCAGGGCAGCATATGAGCTATTTCTGTTCATTTGTACATTTGTTTATCACTTCAATTTATTACTTTTCAAACTTTTCCATTAAGCAATGCAGTAAGATCACTGTTTTTCAGTAGCTGCACTGAAACTGCTTTTTATTTTCTGGCAACCCTTCTATACTCCAGAATACTTTCACATACTACTATTTTTTATTTGTTGGGTTATTTTTCAAGGCAAGGTTCACACTGTTGTTGGACATTCAGTGCTATTATAGCACATAGAGAACACGCACCTCCATGGTCAGCATGCAGAGTAGGCAGCAGTGCTGGTCTCAGAGCACATCCACTCACCACGTACATGTCAGGATTTGCAGGGTGGTTGCCTTGGAGGCAACTAATTGTCTGCATACCCGTCGCTACTTACTCTGAAGCTCAGTGCAGCCTCTTCCTTTCCCCACACCCTAGTTTATACTTCTATGTATGCGTATTACAAATGTCAGTGGCATTGCACCCTAGAACACAGCACTGAATGAATCCAGTCTTACAAAGAGGCAGCAAAGGGTATTTTTAACAGAGATGAGCCCAACCACCTGTCCTACAGCATACATGCTGTACTTTTGTGCTACTACGACAGAGACAGCTTGTATGGAAAAAGTCTGTGCGAAAGGCATTCTCTTTATGGCTTGTTTTGTCCTTGAGTCAGTTCTACCTTGGAATTACCGTTTGAATCTTATTCATCTCTTATGAAAGCTGGGAGGGGGCTTGCTGCACCAAATGGTGTGTTTGCTTTTAACTTCTCTAAGTCAGTTGTTATACCTATTATTATTCTATGGGGGTTTTGCTTGTTTAAAAAAAAATATGAAAAAGTCATCTGCAAACTGTCTGATAAATGATGTCTGTCTGTCGGGGGGCGCACTGCATTCGTTGCTCATTTTGACTGCTTAGGAATCTGAGCTCTGCGGGGGAAGAAGCCCGGAAGCAGATGAGGTCCTGCGAAGGGCTGGTTGATTCACTGCTCTATGTGATCCACACCTGTGTGAACACATCGGATTATGACAGCAAGGTGTGTGCTCATTTCATCTGGGGGATTTCTAATGCTAACCTATGTGTCTGATCTGATCTCTTGGGGTTTGTGTAATGCAGTTTCTCACTGTGATGTTTTTCACTCGGCTGATCGTCTCTCAGTCCCAGGTCACTGATGCACGATCAAATTCTGTCCCGTAATGCAGCTGTAATTTGTCCTGGACTATTCACTTCTGCCAAGTATTCGTCCATTTAATAATAAGCTCTCATGCTCTTCACTTGCAGGTTACTAAAACCAGTATAGCAGGGAAGACTATTGTAAATATTTTCATGTCTGGTGATATCAGGAGAGAGATTGCAGTTTTCCCAAAGAAACAAGTGTAGTAATGTCCAAGGCCCAGAATTAGAATTTGATGCTTGTAATTTAGGATACCGTTTGATCTGTGCTTAATTTGTTCGGTGTGTTTCATCACTACACGAGAAAGCAGCAAGTTACACGATGTCTTTACAATTTGCTTTCAGACAGTGGAGAACTGTGTGTGCACCCTGAGAAACCTTTCCTACCGCTTGGAGCTGGAGGTGCCCCAGGCGCGTCTGCTGGGCATCAATGAACTGGACGACTTGCTGGGAAAGGAGTCACCAAGCAAAGACTCCGAGCCGAGCTGCTGGGGGAAAAAAAAGAAGAAGAAAAAAAAAACTTCACAGGAGGACCAGGTTTGCCTTTTTCCTTTGATTACAGATGTTTAACTAACAAATGTTTAGCTAACGATGAATGTAACTTGAAGAAAGATACCATATGTTGAATGAAAATACAGAGTTTTATTGTATTTACAAACACATATTCATTTCTCAGTGGGATGGAGTTGGCCCTATCCCAGGATTTTCCAAGTCTCCTAAGGGGGTAGAAATGCTGTGGCACCCATCGGTGGTAAAGCCGTACCTAACACTTCTAGCAGAAAGCTCCAATCCAGCCACTCTCGAGGGCTCTGCAGGATCTCTCCAGAATCTTTCTGCTGGCAACTGGAAGGTACCTGAATTCCTGCTCTTCCTCCTGTTTCTTTGTAGAGTGTGGCATCGAAGCTTGTGTGCTATGAAAATGTTATTTCTGCAATGAAAGGCAATGTCAAAGATGGTAGGCAGGAAGAGCAATCTGGAAACTATACAGTCAAAATGTACATGTAATAGGCAGTAATAACACTTCATAACATCAGGACTGTGGTATGTAGTGTATCAGCATTAAAAAGTTGTATTTGTTCTATCATTTTTATTTCCATATATTGCTGCTTATGGCTCTTGCACACAATGTGTTACAACAGATTAGGTGAGAATACTTCAGTAACATTATGTATTTGTCATAGAGAGATGGAGAACATGTTAGTTGCTTTCTTTGCTGTAGAAAACCAGATAAGGCTGCTTCATTTTATGCCTGTTTTAAAGTTAGCCGTTTTTAAGAAAAGTACTTTTCCTTCTTCAGTCATTTGTCATAAGGACGTTTTGTCTGTTAGATCATTTCTTAAAATGTTGTGCCATAGCAGGAATGAGTGAAAAAGAGCAGAGTCAGCCATTTTTCATAATGATAAAGGGAAGCATTTAATAACATATCATCTTTGTACTGGAAAATGTAGATGTCCTTAAAATACTTAAGAATTATCATCTAATAAGAGACAATTTCAGTCAGAATGTCCCACTAGATCTGCAGGTAACTCGGAGCTCTGTTGCAGTTTGCAGCATACATTCGAGCTGCAGTAAGGAAAGAAAAAGGACTGCCAATCCTTGTGGAACTCCTGAGGATGGATAACGATAGAGTCGTTTCATCTGTGGCAACTGCCTTAAGGAACATGGCGTTGGATGTTCGGAATAAGGAGCTTATTGGTGAGTCCAGGACTGTGAGGAATGAAGAATAAGTCTGACCTAATATTGAAAGAGTACAAGGGGAGATTCTACCAATAGAAATAGCGCACTTGATTTTACTGTATCACAGCACTTGTGCCCCAGAAGTTAATCTTTTTGACAACAGGACATTTCCAGAGTAACACCGTTGTTTTGGTTTGCCTTCAGCCATCTTGCAGGCCTGCCTCTTCACAATGGGCTGAAGTGACCTCAAATGAACTGGACAGGAAACTGTCAGTACAAAATATGATGGAAAACATAACTCTGCTTCCTTGGAGCTAATAAATGGTAACCTTCTCAGAGGGCTTCAGGGTCCCTTATGTGTACTAAGAGAACAGGACAGCCCTGCTGCCAGAGCACCAGTAGATGCTTTCATAGTGCTGGATAGTGAGAGAGGGGAAAAATCCTCTCCTAGTGAAATATTTCCACCAAAACCCAGATGTAGAGCAGTATATGTATGCCTTTGCTGAATTAAATAATCAATAAGGATACTTGCTAGAAGAACTTAATGGTTTTCTTCTGACAGTTTTAATATTTAACAATTAAAGCTTTCATCTATGCCTTTCTCATCTGCCCTTTAAAAACAAAAGTAAAGACTTCTGTCTTGGTCAGGAATCTGTCTGCTATGGCAAGTGTTGACCATGCTTGGCTCCTGTGGCCCAAAGGAACCTGCTAACTCATGGCAAGATGTAAACATGTTTGATTTTTGTCACAGGAGTTTTCTATATTGTAGGCTATGGGGTAAGCACGCAATAGTTATTTATACAGATAAGAGATAGTTACTCTCAAAAAAATAAATGCAGTTGAAAATTGTATATTTCTGGAGCTTTACCATCTGGGATGCTCAGAACATGTTTTCTTGCAGAGCAGGTATTATATCCATAAAAAATTAGGAGAAAAACATATACTTATGTTCCGTTGCATCAGCCGTATACAGGCAATACTCTGTGAAAATCTGTTTTCAGAACTTTTCCTTCCCCTCACAGCAGAACGTGTCAGTTAGGAACGGCCCTCCACCTGTGCTCTCTCTGTCAGAGCTGTAGCTATTGAAGAGTTATTGGCTTTCCAGGCATAAAATATTCTGAGACATGAAGTGAGTCAGAAAGTAGCCCATGCCAGAGCCCTGTTTTATACAACTTTGTCACCATTTGTTGGGGCAGAGCTCTCGGCTTTCAGTGACTGAATCTCTGGGGGGAAGAAGTTATTTAAAAGAGCGGGTACTCATACAAATAGCAGTATAAGGTGGTATGTGGAGTTTGTGTTGCTGAGCTTGCCAAAACGTTGGCAGTGACAGAGTAGTTCTGTGTACAGCACTGTTGGTGGGAACTTTCCACTGTGTTTGAAAAGAAATTGCTTTTGTGTGCAGGATTTATTTTTGGATACAATTTTTCCCCAGACACGTTCTGCAAACAGGCAGTGAAGGGCTTTGAGGAAGGCTTCTTCATCAAGCACCACGGTACAAATACAAGTCTTCAGTAAAATCAATTAATAATCATTTAATTATCAACAGGACCTAAACAGGAAAAGAAAATAAAAAACACTTCAGCTTTACTTGATTTCCTTTGTTTGCAGTGTGATTATTCCTGTCAGTAATTGAAACTGAAGGAGCTGAGATCTGATCTCTTGTGGGTGACAAACAGGGTGAGGAGAATGTCTGAAGGAAAAAGGCCCACATGTCTGTAAGGATTTCTTTAGCCCCCCCCATAAATGAAGCCGAGGAATGTGCACGGCTCCTCAAATCATGAGAGATAATGTCATGTTTTCTCTTGAACAATTCTGCTTTCTCCAAATAATCTGTTTCCAAATGCTCCAGTTCTAATACCGCGATGCAGGTTACTTCTCACGGTTTTTAAGCCAGAAGGAGAGAAGGAAGAAAAGTGATCCCTGCTCTCACTTACTGTGTAAAGTGTGAAGTCTTGGACTTTTTCCATGGATTGGATCCCGTGTTCCATTTGACTGCTTTCAAATGCAGTTTACTGATAAGCCTTAGAATTTCAAATCTTCAGTCCCAAAACATACGTTCTGACTTGGTTCTGTTGGTGGGTTGTTACAGGCAAATATGCTATGCGGGATCTGGTGAATCGACTGCCAGGAGGCACTGGCCCAAGCATACTGTCTGATGAGACCGTAGCAGCGATCTGCTGCGCGCTGCATGAGGTCACCAGCAAAAATATGGAAAATGCCAAAGCCCTCGCCGATACCGGGGGGATAGAAAAGCTGGTGAACATAACGAAAGGAAGAGGTGACAGGCAAGTAGGCAGCAAATTTCATACGTCATCTGTTTATTTCGTTTTGATTGTGTAAGAATGCAGGTAACGGGGGGTGGGGAGTTTAAAAATAAAAATAAATTTTAAAAAGTCTGTTCTTGTTTTGTTTTTTTTTTAACTGTCCTGATCTGAGTAGCTACCAAGTCTGAGTCACACTGGGACAGAAGAGGCAGTTGGTCTGGTACCTGCCGTTCTTTTACAGTGTATTCCTTACAGCTTTTGGAAACTATTACAGGTGCAGGCGGTAACCACATTAATGGGGTCTATTCAGGGAAAACAGCATTTAAAAACTTATATTTTAAACACCTACAGCATTAATAGAGTATTTAGAGCTTTTTGAAATCAGAACATGTTAACACCTTCATCAGGGTGTCTGAATAACTATTAATTATATCCAGCATGGCCAGTTGCTAGGCTGTGAGGAAAAGCTGCCCTACCAAACAGCAACCTTGCCTGTGGGATTGTCTGGAACAGGACTACGAGTGTTGGCTGATGGGTTCTGGCTGCCTGCAGACTGCAGCGGGTCTGTCTGTGCCGTGCAACCTGGTGTGCTAGGGGCTTTATAGGGCACCATGGGCAGCAGCACTGAAACCTTTCAGAAGTAGGTGGGTAGCAGAGCATCACGCTCTGAATGCCAGTGTCTGAGTCATGCAGCACCAGCACCAAGCCAGCCTCAGGGACCTCATGTAGCTCTGATCAGGATCTCTGCTTTAAGCTGCTCAGCATATCTGATGGAACTCATGCTGGCAGGACTCTTGTATAAAGTAGAAAATCCTGGGTCTCCCTTCTGTGGCCAGCAGAAAGCTGACTATCCAGTCAGCCCTGTGTTCTGATCCCACTTTCTGATCGCACAGCAGTGGGGAGGAAAGGATCTGCAGCTGTGAAGAAGTGTGAATTAAAGGCACAGCATTTTTATCAACATCTGTCTGACAAGAAACTGTGGACTGTATTTTGAGTATCTGTGATTTATGATAGTTTGTATGTTCAGGGTGTCAGCTGTGACTATAACTTTGTTGTTCTGTGGAGATTGTGTGGAAAGTTGCTCTTACAACCATAAGAGAACAGGGTACATAGAAGAGATCTGGAGGGTGACTGCAAGTTATGCTAGGAGAGGTTGAGGTTGGCAGCTGGGAGGAATTTTTTCACAGGCAGGCGGTCGGGCACTGGGATGGGCTTCCCTGAGTGACTGAGTCCCCATCATGCAGGTGTGCGAGAGCCACGGGGATGCAGAGCCTGGGGACCTGTGGTAGTGGAGGTGTGTGGAGCTGATGGTTGAGACTCGTGGTTGTTGTGAGGGCCTTTTCTGACCCACATGATTCTGTGACTGAAAATCTTTGAGCAGATCAGAAGCGTCTACTCACTGACTGACGCTATGAACTGCAATTTCTTTCAGCTTTTTCAGTCATGTATTTCTTTCAAAAAGTGTTTTTGGATGAATCTTCACACTGACAGGAAAAGGCACGTGTTTGACACAGATGTGCTGTGGAATTTCAGTACCAACACCAGGCACGATGACATGACTGTCCTTCATTACAGGCAGAGCAATTCTCTTGCCTTGCTCTTGAGAACGGAGAAAGTCTCACTGACCGAACCACTCCTGTGGTAGCACAGCACAGGTTGGGGAACCAAGTCCTGCTCAGAGGATGTTGGGACACATTCAGTACCAACTCCCTGTAATTTGTTTGCTATTTTTCTACGCTAGGAACATTGTATAAAATTGGAAAGTATAAAGTCTCAGTTTTTGTGAAATGTACTGAGCAGTGTTTCGTATCACAATGTTTTGTTTCTGTGTATGATGACCACCTACCTGTATTCCTCACTTGAGTGACCTGAAGAGAGAATTTCTAGGCTGGAGAGGGAAATAACTGTTGTGTCAGTGTACACAGCCTTTGTTGACCCTGCTGACACTGCTGTACTGCAGGCAGCACTACTAAGAGCTGGCTTTCTTCTCAGCTGCAAGGTTTAGGCTATTCCATCGCTCCAGAACACCATTCTGTTTAAGTGGAGTTAATGCTTTCTGTTAATGCAATATTCTTTATTTCCTTAGATCTTCACTGAAGGTTGTCAAGGCAGCTGCTCAGGTACTGAATACATTATGGCAGTATCGAGACCTTCGCAGCATTTATAAGAAGGTAGATTGCAAAATTAGCCTACATTGGAAAATAGTTGTATAAAAACTCTTAAGCTATGGTAAAGCGATAATTTATGTTCTTTGCTTTTTACCACTCCTCAGGATGGATGGAATCAGAGTCACTTCATTACACCAGTATCGACACTTGAACGTGAGAGATTCAAATCCCATCCCTCGTTATCAACAGCCAATCAGCAGATGTCACCGGTCATACAGTCAGGTCAGTGTAGACACATAAAGGGATCTATTGAAGGGATACCTTGTATCTCATTGAACTCAAATGGCCTTGGGGTTGACTTGGCATTCTAAAGCATGGGGGCTTTGCTGTGTTTTCTCTGTATTTAACCCTACAAACAGCAGCGCACAGGTGCTTCAGGAAATAATGTCCCTGTTTCCCTCTACAAAATCGCTGCTTTTCAGCTGCATGGCACTGTAGGTCAGGCCTCCTACTTAAAAGCACACAGAGCAAACCCACTAGTGAGGGACTTGTTTTTGTTCTATTATAATGAGCAAAACAAATGCAACACATCTTACTCTTCTGACTCCTCATTGTTGCAGTAAGCCCCCCTTTGTTTCTTTAACATCTGCAGGAGTAGGATTTAGATCTTTGTGACAGAACTGCCATGCAAGGCTTTCAGTGGGTTTTGTATCCTCTGAATTTAGAGTTTTATTTCATCCAATTTGCCCTTCTATTTTTATGTGAGTAGATCTCTCTTAATACTGAGAAAATACATAAGATGGATAAGGTGTCTTACTTATTTTGAATCATTATGGAGTGGTGACTGGTTGTAAAAGTATCAGTGGTGATCTCATGGTGCGTTGTTGATAGCTCTCATCACTGCAGTCGTTCGTACAGAAAAGGCTATGCACTAATTTTGGCCATTACCCACAAGTTTGCTCATCACATTTGCTGATCCTTGGAGAAGGAAAGGATGAGGAGAGAAGAGAGAAGGTCGGGTTTGAGAAAGATGATCAGTCTGTGCAGTAACAGCCTTTCTTTCTTCATCAGTTGGCAGCACATCTTCATCACCGGCTTTACTAGGAATTAGAGAACCCCGCTCTGAATATGACAGAACACAACCTTCTATGCAGTATTATAACAACCACGGCGATATCATTGCTCATAAAGACATCTATACTGGTAAGGTACCAGCTAGGTGACCTCCTAGCTGGAATAGGTAAATATTCCTCCTATGTGGAGTTCATGCATCATAATATGGACAGCTGCATTAGAAGAAATGTTGCTTTTCATGTTGTTTTCACTTTTATTTGTTGCACAAGGAAAAAAAGAGGTTTTTTATATTTATCTGCTATTTTCTTTAAAATTACAAACATTACCAGAATAACAGAGAGTCTTTGAGGTCCCTTCCAAACCAAGCCATTTTTTGATTCTATGAATAAGAGGAGATCTGTTTATATACTGGGAGACGAGGTGCTTGTAAAACTTATTTTAGCTTAAAAATCTGTTGCAGAAAATTATCATATGCTTTGTATGTTATAATCAAACATTATTTTAATATGCATATATATTGTTATGTTATTATAAAGCTATACCAGTATTTCACACTTTCCTGATTTTGCTTTTCCTTCTTCAAGTCACAAAATAAGAGATGTCAGTAAAAAGGGAGAAATAAATTCCTCATTCTAAAGGTTATCAGCAGCACACATGCATGGGGAAAAGAAAAAAAGCATTGGGGTTTCTGTTTAACTACTGCTGAGGGATAACATTCCCTTGTGTCTCATGACTATATTATGAGTAAACTATAAATTCTGCAGACTTCATTGTTGGAGTGCTACATAATTTTTCTAGATAAAATAAAAGCATGAAGACAAAAAAATAGACTGCAATTGATACCAAAGCCTATTTTCTCACAGGTTCCAGCAAAACGTCCCCAATTTACATCAGTTCCTATTCCTCTCCAGCGAGAGAGCAGAACAGGAGGCTACAGGTGAGTCTGAAATTTGGTTTTGAAGTGATACTGAAATAACTCGACTCAGCACGTGGTGTTTTAATGGGACTTCAAAGAGTTGAAGTACACTTTGTAACATCACTGTTTTCTGCAGAGAGCTGAGCATTTCTGCCCTCAGCAGTACGTAAGCTGTTGCCAGCTTACCGCTGTGCTTTCCGTAGTCCCACATCTTTGTAAGCTCTTTGCACGGTTGGATCTCAGACCGCTGTTCTGACTTGGCAGATATTTCAGGTTCTGTATTTTCTACACGTGCCCTAAAAACTCAGCTGTGGATTGTTACTGGCTCCACAGTGGGTGCAGGTGGGTGACCTGTAGACAGGCTGAGAGGTTTTTCCTGCATTAGTTTTACCTGGAGCCTTAGGGGTGTTTCGTGCCGTTTTCGTCATAGGAAGAGCTACACTTAACTATTCAGGAAGAGTTTTGTGTGTAATGTGTGTAAGTTCTAGAAACAAGCATTTGTTTCTCTGTTTAATTGCATTTTAAAAGTTTATTTTTCTTTCACGTTGTCAACAGCATCAGCAACTGTACTACAGTCAAGAAGACACCAACAGAAAAAACTGCGACGCATACAGGTTGTACCTGCAGTCCCCACACAGCTATGAAGACCCATACTTTGACGATCGAGTTCACTTTCCTGCTACTTCAGACTACACAACACAGTATGGACTGAAATCAACCACCAATTATGTAGACTTTTATTCCACCAGACGATCTTCTTATAGAGCAGAACAGTACCCGGGTTCACCTGACTCCTGGGTGTAGCATCAAAGGGAAAAAAACAACAACAACAACAGTATATTTCTCATCGTGCTTGAGAAGAAATGGAATGGCCTCATTTGATGTCTCGGTTATGAAATCTGAAGGTGAAATAAAAGAGGAAACAAGGAAGTCTTTTGGTTTGGGTTTTGGAGGGCATTTGGCTTTGGTTTGGGTTTTTTTTTTTTGTTTTAGTTTTTGCTGGGGGTTTTTTTGGGTGAGGAACCGTCAGAGAGAAAAACTGGAAGGGGTGTTTCTTTGCTCTGTTTAGATGTTAGGTATTATTACTTGTAGCTTCTGTAGTCTGGTGAGGGTGCGGGCGATGTGATGAAAGGTTTGAGAATTGAGTAAAATGAATTTGGAAGGTGTGTAGGTCAGAGCAAATTAAACCTGTTTTTTATGTGAATAAAAGTCTTGTTCTGATAGTTTGTACAGAAAAAAATAAAATGGATGCCCTTGTTTTATTGATATTACTAAATGTCAAGATTGTATGCTATTATGTCGTGTAAATTTCTTTCATTGGTGTAAATATGGAAATGCCACATTGGTTTAAAGTGCCATCCATTTGTAATGCAGTGTGTCATTTTGAAAGAGATTTGAAACATCGTACACACACCAAAAAAAAAATCCAAGAAAATGTTATAAATTAAAAAAAATACAATTAATAGCATAATTTTGAAGCACAAAGTCCAGTTCAGCGTACCTCCACCTCTTCCATTCCCATTCTCTGCATATTTCATACAAAAACAAACAAAAAACTTCACTGCCATTTTCTATGCACATGGAAGAACAATAAATATGGAAGTCTCATCCATGGAAAGCTGGTCCCTGTTCTTTTTTTTTTAATTATTTTCGGCGTGTGGAATTTCAGAAACAAATTCTGTGAATGAAGGTGCAGCTTTTACTTTTTTTTTTCAATCAAGTTAAATACATCAGAATTGCTTTGGCCACTGTCTCAGCACTCCACAGTGCATGTGTTCCAAAGGTGCCAGGCTGGCGTACCAAAGCATGAAGTTATGTCCTACTCACCCTTTGTTCCCCAATTACTTTGGCTGCAGTCAACTGGGGTATGTTGGAACTTCATCCTGTGTTCTTCCCAGCACTCCTCAACTCCTCCCCTTGTTCCCCCCAATAAAATTTCTGTCTTCTTGCTTTCAGAGAGTACAGTCTGTAGTTTGCTCTTTCCTTGGATTTACTTACAATCCAAATCACTGGTGATGTTAGTAACTGTGTACTTTCCTCATGCTGTAGAGTCTGTTGACTTTGCATTGTTCTTAGTTTTTTCTTCCCCATCCTAGCAAATTTCTTCACTTTTCAGTGTCTGCAGATGCCCCAGTTGTGTCGGCGCAGTGATGACAGGTCAAGGTAAGCAGAACCTCTCCAATTAAATGCACCTCTCCTTACTTGGTTGGGGGGTACTTCTGCCCCCTGGCTGTACGGGGGAAAGAAACGAAGGGGTAAACAGCCCAGTGGAAGAAATGAGTTGGGTCTGAACCTCTGTTACAGAGCCAAGCATCTCCCCAGTGATTGCAGCGTGATGCCTTACCGAGGGACAGCATGGTGCAGGTGGTGCCTCTTCTTTCCTGGACTTCAGTTTTCTCCTTTTAAGGTAGGAAAGAGTTTCCATTTAATTCAATCTGAGTTTGTTTCTGGTAAGAACACTTCGGTCACTGATCTCACACCATGGTTCTAACTGCCTTCAGAGTCGTGTACAAGCTTTGCTGTAAGGATGAATGTAGATAGGTGTTGATCATCTGGTACACCCATAACTTCACTGAGCCAGAGGCATTTATTTGGTACTGCATTGTCCTGCAGTGCCTTGAATTAGTGCTGTAGTGGATAGTGAAGTGGATAGTAGTGGGTAATAAAGAACTAGTGGATAATAAAGAATGGTCTGACAGGATCACAGTCTGCTCTGATTTCCTTGGAATCTGCTGACATCTCTGAATCATTTTTACCTCTCAGCTGAGACTTTAATCGGGACCAGAAGCAGCAAGGGCACCCTTCTGTGACGTGGCAGATATATTTTGATACGGTCATTTTCTTTGGTTTTTAATGGTCCCATTACTCATGTGTTTCCACACTTTGTCTTGGTACTACGTGATTACAGTCACCTCCACGGCACGCTTGTTGGTTAACTTCCCTTTATGTACGGTTTCAAACCAACTGCATGAAAGTGGGGAAAATCAGAGCACAATGTAATTTCCTTGCTCACCTTCAGAATGCAGGCTGTGTTTGGGCCAGCTGAAGGGCCGGGAGCGTAAATGTGAGCAGGGGCCTTTAAAATGCACTGTATTCATTGAGTTACATTCAGATTGATAGTCTGGTGAGAAAGATAAAAGTTAACTATTCAAAACGCCTTGTCCTTAGGACAAGGTGATGTTAATTTGGAAGTTAAGAAGTTAAATAGTAACAGCACCCTGGGAAATGTTCTCTGTTTCCATCTTTCTAATAATTAAATTGTAAATGTGCTGAAAGAAGAACTAAACCTTATCAAAATCAGAGAGTTAAATGGCTTACGATTAGAACAGCTTGAGATGCTGGGTCTCGCGCTGTGCTAGTCCTTTTCCTAGGGAAGCACTGCAGAGAGCAATTAAAAGCAGCACTGACCTCAGTGAAGCAATTACGCTCACTAAATGCTGAACGATGGGAAAGAAGGGCTGAAGTTAACATGTCCATAATGTCCTGTCCTGAGTAGGAAGTGCCTGCTATGAACAAGTGAGGCAATGTCAGCCATCCCCGCACGCTCGTGGCTCTCGGCTGTCGGACCCAGACTGGTGCCCTGCTGCCATGCAGCTGCTCTGCCCAGCCGGCAGCGTGGGTCGGCCAGCAGCTCGCCCAGCCTCACACGAACGCCGCCTTCTGAAATGTCTGCTGCGTGCTCAAAGACAGATGTGTGTTTTGGCAGCATCCCTGGAGAAGCACTGAGCGACTCGGATGGGTGCAGGAGCTGCAGGATGTCTGGCTAAGAACCATGCCCAGGGCTGCAGTGAGATCGCCTGGCTGCGGGTCGGTGCCGGTGGCGAGGATGTGAGAGCTGCCAAGTGGGGCAGAGCCTGAATGGGCCGAGCACAAAGAGGTACGGGGCCAGGCAGCTGAGCCTGCAAAGAGCAATCCTGTCGCCATGAAGAATACATTGGCTACAGAAGTTAATTTCTAATGGGTATTTATTTGGAAAGCGTGCAGTGCCTCTTCTTTACCCTCCCACCTGTAGGGATCATTCTTTATAGCTTCCATAGCCAGCAGTTTTCTTGTCTGCTGGTTTATCCAGTTGCTTCTTGATTAAAGTATCCCAGTTGTTTCACTTCGTGAAAATATTGATGACAGCTGTGCAAAACGCTACAGGAAAAGTTACAGGAAAAAAGTGTTTGAAATCATCCCTTTGGCAGTTGTTCTCTCTCTTTATTTATTTATTTTTCTTAATATCTTGGCCTTTAATTGTGGCTAAGGACATTGTACACTGTGTGCCTAAGTGTGCTTTTCTACCCCGCAGTGTCAGTATTCTGCTCAGCTTACTCCATACTGACTTCCCATATCATTGCAATATAATACTGGCATTTGCTTGTGTTCCCATCTTGGCAGCTTTTGTGTAGCTGTGATGCTGTGATGCCGTGTGATGTTATCCTCAGAGCAGGTTTTCTTGGCAGAACAGTGTGCACCACTGGCAGGTGATGAGTTACTTGCAACCTCCCCAGCACCATCACTGCAGGACGGAATGAAATCTTCCTCACAAGAGAGTGACTTTGTGCTTCCAGTAGCTCAGATATTTCCAGCAGTCCGTCTGCTGCGATGTTTCTCTCTCTGTCATTAACATGAACATGTAATGAATGTCATCTTAGGACCTTGCAACAGCATCTTATGGTCCTACAGTTACTGTATCACAGGAGAGCGTTTGGGTTTTTCAGGCGGATTTATTCTGTGTGAATTTCACAACTCGTCCAGACCCAACAAATGCCCAGGGTGCATTTAAAAGAAATTAACACTTCAGTGAGTGAAATGACTCAAGTCTTTGGCTTCTCTGAGTCGAATGACTCCAATGAAGTTTGCATAATTGGAGATTAGAGAGTTCAAGTCAGAAGTTATACTCCTGTGTGATGCTGTCTGCAATGTGAGCCTTGCCAATTTCAGCTGATGGGTGTGTTGTTTTTTCCTAAATTAAATCTTAAGTCCTTGTCTCTGACGTGATACATTTATGGATTTTTTTCATGAGTTCTTCACAAAAAAAGGCCTGCTCAGAAAAGCTTACCTCCAGCCACAGAGGACGCAAAAAGCTCGAGCCTTAGTATATTTTAAGTCCTGGGGGGAAGCTGTCATCATATTTGGAACACGATGACCTTAAAGGTCCCTGCCAACCCAAACCCATGTTTATGATTACTTAGATTTTTTATGGTATCTTAATTAACAGTAGAGTTGGTAATTATATCCTAATTAGACTTGCTTGTGTAATCATCCGAGCCGTGCAACTTTCATAAAACCCAACCAGGTGTGTCTAAAACTGGAACACAGCAGAGGTCTTTCAGATCACCTCGCTGCAGGCACTCACTGCTGACTGCTGCGGGGCACCCTGAGTACTGGCACGTCATCTCACACACCAATTATTTTTGATGGAAAAAATCTCCTTCTAGTCCCTTCTACTTCATGTGTATGACATGAAAAATACAAGCAGCGGGGCACCTGGTGAGGTGATTTCCAGCTGGTTCCTTGAGGTATTTGTGAGTGCACTGCTCCTGACTGGGAGAGTGAAGTGGATGATCTCCCTGTGCATTGGCACAAAGTCGTCATGCGCTGTGAGAAGAGACTGATCTCCATTAGGACTAAACGCAAAAAACCTCTGGCTCACTACAGATGGTTCATAGTCAAGTCACAGTTCATTCACTGTGTCCTAAATAAATCAGGTAATTAAGTAAATCCAGAATCGGCGGGTGCACCTCCAGAATGGGCAGAGATGCAGGAAACTGAGTTCATCACACCCCGTGAAATGCTGACCTGACAATTTTCCCTCTGCCCAAAAATCATTCGTTATATGGGAACAAAATACGTAATCCTGCAGCGTGGATGCAGGATTCCCCCTATTTACACAGATCCTACTTAAAGCTGCCATTCATCCACAGAGGTTACTACACTGCTGAGGAAGAGGACTGAGCTGATTCTAAATATTGCATGTGATTATTATCTCAAACAGTGAAACGGGAATAAGGCCGTTCATCAACTGCCAGGAAAACATCCAGCTTGGATCTGCCCACCCTGCTGACGTTAAATGTTCACCTCAGTACAAAGAAAGAGCATTTTAAAAACTTTTTAGCTATGTTAACCTGTAGCAGCCTCTTCTCACACAGCACAGAGCTGGAAAGCAAATTCTGCTGTAGTCTGTCCTGCCTGACTGTTTACCAGTTATGAACTTTGACAATTAGATTTGTAAAGAATGCAGAGCAAAACAACTCTCAGCTGTTTTTTCCAGACTCCCCACGAAAGAAGGAAACTTCTGAGAGTATTTGAATGAGGCTGAAAATGTCTGAAAATGTACCTGAAGCAAAGCGCACTGACTGAGCTGACTGCACGGAACAGAGCGTGGCACTGAAGATGTTAAAAGCCTCCGTGTATTTTTTTGCAGACGTGGCCGTCTGTGTTCTTCTTTGCTACCGTGATTACCTGCTAAAGCTACCTGGCTTTAAACCAGTGCACAAGACGAGCTGGCAGCTAACAATTCCGACCGGTTTGGTGCAGTAGCTCAGAAGCTGTTTTGCGAGGAGCGCCGACCGGCCACAGGGATAAAGGTACTGAGATGGAGGCTTCTCCTCAAGCAGAAGCCGTGAAAATGCCGAGCGGTGAGCAGGGCGCTGAGCAGCCGGCAGCCCGAACTGCCAGGAGCGCGGAGCGCCGCGACAGCCGCGTGCAGCCTCTGCCCGCTCCGCCCGTGCTGAGATCCTCCGCGTCGTGACCGCCGTCCAGAGCCGGCCTGTCTGCACGCTGTTACCTTTCTAACACCGAAACGCTCTTGCTTCCCCTTGAAGATAGAACGGAAGGATCACCTCCAAGCAACCTGTAGACAGGATCCCAAGGAAGACGTGCTTTCCCACGACTTCTGTACCCGCCAGCCGCCCGCACGCACGGCGTCCGTCCGAGCAGCGCCGTTCCGTCGCTGGGTGTCGCGCCCCCTGGTGGCCGCTCGCTGTAACTGCAGCAGGCGGCGGCCGCCGGAGGCGCGGGCAGCTCGGAGCGGATGTGTGGAACCGGAGGCACAAAAATTGCTCTCCTTCCCTCTGCTACGCCCCATTCAGGTCTGCTTTTAGGGATAACGGCCCGGAGCCGTGATCAGCAAAACGCGTCATACTCTTACAATGTGAAAGAAAAAGTGAGATCTGTGCAGGGCCCCCATGCAGCTTAGGGCGTTCCAACTGAATCATTCAGAGCTGATTCCCTTGTTCCACCACCCAGTGATGTGTTTGTTTTTAAGAGAAGACATGCGGCGACAAAGCTGGATCCTCCTGGTCATTCTGGCAACAAAGTTTTATTTTATAACCAGAAATTAGCCAGTTTCTCCTTAATCACACCACTCAACTGCACCACCAAACAATGCCTGGACGTTTCTTTTTCCCCCATAGCCTATGAAAAATGTGGCATCAGATCAAAATCAGGCCTTAAACTTATCAGGTCTCCAAGAGATGCTGAGAGGATGCAGGTCCTCTCACTGCAGGATGCATAATGAATGCCCATGTGAACGATTACAGCGATATAAAAATCACTGAACGTGTCTCAGTTCTCTGACTGGACTCTTCTGGATTTCATATACTTAGCAATAATGTTCTTTGGCCATGATCCACACCCACTCCAAACTACCATAAAAATACAAGCGCAGGTCGGAGGAAAAATATTAATGTTGGCATTAATCAAGTATGGACTGAACCGTACGCTTGCAGCAGAACATTTTTTTCTTTCTGTCACGTTCCTGCAGCATTTACAAACAGCTCTGCTGGCTCAGCTGCAAAATATATTGCCTGTCTGTGAGTGAGCAAATGAATTTCATGTTCCCTGTTTGTGACTGAACAAATACTTCTGAACATTTCTTCTGTTATCTCTCCTTCAGACCATTTTATCTCAAATAATTCCTTTCCCCAATCAAAATGTCATCATCCATTTCAAGCTAAATGCCTGGTGGCAGACACATGCGCTACTATTGATGTTAATATCTGCCAGGTATGCTGCTCTTCTAGGGGGGAAATTGCTGCACTTCCAAGTATTTCCTGCCTCACAGAGAGCTGAATACATAGAGCTGAAACACCAAATATATCTGTTGCAGACAGGAAGTCCTTTAACTTCTTCATCTCTAAAAATCCCAACAAGCAGCAGCCATCCATCAATGGACAAATGCTGCTGTGCTGTAAATTCCCACTGTTTTCTTCTACTTTCTTTTCTATTTAAATTTTCCCCTCCTGATTCCTTTCTTTTTTCTTACATTTTGTCTTCTCCTGTTTTTAATTTACGAAATGCAAGAACAAGGCAATCTCCAATACATCATAATGTGAACATGATTTTTTCTTCTGCGTTTGATTTTGCGATCTCTAAAGCAGCTAATTTTTGTGGCACAGAGCAGAACATGTCTGCAGCACACAAAAAAATCTCTTTGACACGCAGAGCTTTGGCTTCAGTGACTGCACACAGCCAGAAGTGACGAGGTCTCATCACAACACGTGCAGGTTTTGCTCTCTGACTCGGGCAGAGATTCGATTCACTGCCGTGATTCGAGGGACCATCAGCAATACTTTTGCAGCTGTATTTTTAAGCCACAAAATACTGCAACAAGAAGATGTAGTGAGGGCTGTTTGTGCTCTGCTGTGATGTGTTGCTGTGTATTTTCCCTTGGCGCCGCGCGTGCATTGAGGCCCACATTGAGGGGTGGAGCAGGAATTGCCTTCTGCTCTCCCTGCCCATCTCCCTGCCCACACAAAGCTTAGCGGCCCGGAGGCCCCGTTGTCTTCCTACAAAATACCATCGGCACTGACAGATTCAAGACAATGCCAAAATTTAAGATCTTCATCCACAGCAACGCCGGCACCATTTATGGCGAGCATTAGAAAAGAATTCCTTAATGGATTTTTTTATATTTAAATACTGAAAACGAAACTGTGAACGAATGTCCCAAACAGTTACAGACTGGGTACGTGCAGTTCCAGCTCTTGTGCTCCTTCTAAGGTTACACTCAGACATTCACCGACAGCGATGCTCTTTCTGCATAGGCCATCCATACGGATGATGCTAATTCCATGTAGTGTTAAACAGGATTAAGGACTGTAACTGCGGGATTATAAACATCACAGAAAAGGCTCGGAAAGTCTTAGCGACAAGGCGGTCGTTTCAGAATTCATTACCGATCACGTCAAAAACCCCGTATGGAGTAAGGCAGCTCTGTTCGGTTCCCGCAGTCGCTCCCCCGATCCGCCCATCGCAGCGCTGCCGGCCGGAGCGCCGAGCTGCGGGAACACGGCAACGAAGCGCCGGGCTCCTATTTAAGAAGAGAAGTAAGTTACAATTAACTACGTACGTTATGTAAAGTGACACGGGAGAAACCAGCTTGTAGCATCCGTGACGGGAACGCCTCGCACGGAGCCGGCCGCGCCACTCCGAGCATCTCGGGCGGTTCGGGAAACGAGGCGCGTCCGCCGTTCGCTGCTGCGTTGGGTGCGGCGCTCGGCGTTGTGCGGCCGCATCGCCGATTGGTTCCTTCCTCCTTGATCACGCTCCGTAATTACGCCCCTCCCCACCGATGGCTCGCAGGACGCTCCGGGAGCCGCTCGCGGTGCCGGGCGGCCGCGCTCCTTCAGGTACGGGCCGTGCAGCCCCTGCCGGGCTCCTGGGGGCTCCGCGTCGGTGGGAGCCTCTGCCGCCGCTCCCGCCCCGTCGGCTACCGCGCCTCGGCCCTCGGCGCTCCCAGCGTGGCGGCCCCGGGCCGGGCGGTGCGGACGGACGGCGGCGGGCGCAGCACGGAGCCGAGGCGCGTGTCCGATTCGCTGCTCGGCAGCGCTGCTCCCCGGGCCGGGTTCGCCCCGCGCCCGGTGGTGCCGGTGTGCGCTGACACGCGCTGGGCGCTTCCGCAGCTGCTTTTCCAGGCGCGCTCTTCTAGGTCCGGGAGGTCACTTTTTTCCGCTTTCCCCGGCTGGCCTCAGCGCTCAGCTGCCCTTCAGGTGACGGGAACGGCTGCCGGGCTGTGCCGGGCTGTGCCGTGCCGTGCCGGGCTCGCCGTCCCGGGCGCGGTGCCGTTGCGATGTAGCGCAGCTCAGCGCCTCTGCGCCGTGCCGAGCTTTTTTTGCCGCTGTTTTTTTCACCTTATCCCTTTGAAAGTTGTGGCGCTCTTTAATTTGGAAGCCAGCGGGGGCTTCGGGTGCTTCGCGCTGAGCTCTCGGCTGTTCAGTTGCGCAGCTTACAGGCACTCGCTAAAAGATCTGAGCACCGCACGAAAACTTTTGACGTCTCAGCTGCTTGGAACACAGCAGAAGGCGGTTTCCCCGCCGGGCGGGCAGAGCCCTGGTCCCCGCTTGCCCGCACGGAGCGGACGGCTCAGCGCCCCGCTGGGTCTCGCGGCGTTGGTTTGCGCGCTGCCCGTCGCTCCGTGCGGGCAATGGCTCCCTTCTGGGTTTGGACGCTCCCCCAAAAAGCGAGCACGTCCGCGAGCCGTCGAGTTGCAGCAGGGTTCGCGTATCGCAAGAAGCTGCAGAAGGACAGACCTTGCCGAGACCCTGAAATATCCTGGCTTTTCACTGTTGTTAAACACGGCTGCCCCAGCCCGAACTCCCACTTAACAGAGACGGGGATGAGCTTCCCCACGTGGGAGCTCGAGGGCGTTGAGAATCCTGCTGCTCCTTACTAAAAGCTAATTGGGCACGGTTGACACTTCCATTTCGGAGTCGACTCGTTTTGCAGTGAGATTGCCCAAACCACGGCGCTCCGAGTCTGTGGTGGATCTGCAGCTGTAAGATCAGCAGGCTGCTTATTTACTGCTGACACAGCAGCATAGTTAACTGCACGTAAGCGATGCTAGAAAGGGCAGCCAAGCCCAGGTGCTGCAGAACTCCAGCACTGTAGGGCTGCTGCAGGCGTGGCTGGAGAGTTGTTTCTAAGCCTGAGTTTGTCGGCAGGTTTAAAACTTGAAGCGTCCTGGTGAACAGGAAGATGCTTCAGACGGTCCGTGTGTTCTTTGTTCAGGACTGAAGTTTCTGACAAGCCTCAGAGCTTAAATCGTTGCTGTTGGATCATCTATACTTCAATTAGTGCTAACCGTTTTCGTGATTGGCAGGTATTTTAATGAGGCGTAATTAAACTTGTTAGAACACAAGTGTAAGGTGCATCTGGTTCTTATCTGCATTACTGGCTTTCTTCTGAAATGCCTTGAACGCATCATGGCGCCTTTCTTGCTGTTTCAAAACTGCAAATGTTTGGAGTCGTGCGATTTTTTTGTTTCTTGTACTTAAAGTGGATTGATTGTTCCATAAACGTGCAGTGCTGGGATTTATTGAAGTCCCAGTGACCAGAACCTCGCTGACTTCCTGATCACAGCATCTGGAAGCTGATTTGAATACATTGTGGCAGCATTTTGCTCTTTTTGGTGGATCTCCTTGTTTACTTCATGCACACATGTATATACAAAGTGAAGTAAAAATAGAAGTTGTGAAAGAAAACTTCTTCTTAACATTTATCCGTGGTGTATTATTTTGTCTTCTCTGTCCAGCATGCAGTTCTATCTATAATGCTACATAAGTTGTATTTTCTTGCAGTCAAAGCTGGAGGTGTGAGAGTGCCTAAAAAGCAAGAAGCCATCCCTGCTGGGAGAAATGCTGGGCCCAAGGGAAGGGCTAAGACAAGGTACTGCATCTGCAGGGCTTGGACCCCTGCCCTGGGGTTAGAGGTCATAAGCAATGGGCTGAAGGTTAAAAAATAGACAGCCATCTGATTCCGTTGAGTTTAACACTTACATTAACTTGTGCAGTTCATAAATGAAAGACTAAATTTGTGCTTTAAAAAAAACAAACTTTCACGTGTAAGGAAGATGCCTCACAAAGCAATGAGAGGAAAACAAATATGGAATATCTGCTCTCTGTGCTTTGGAACAGAAATGAAAGCATCACTGCCTACCTGTAATTAGCAATTTTCAGTTAGCTTCCAAATGAGAAGATTTTAGGCTGTCCTGTATTTCACAAGGATGCCTCATGCAAGTCTGTGAGTTTGTGATAATACATTAAAATTGGTTATACTTCATTAGTTAAGAGAAATGGGTTTTTGCTGTTTTAATATCCCAGCTTGTGCTCGTCGTTTTTTTCTGCTGCATCACGCCTTACATTTCTTTCACTGATCACGAGTTGTCTGGGTCCAGTCTTGCTCCTGTCTCTTCCAAAGTCACGGTTATCTGGTGGCACAGACAGACCTTTTATCAACGTGGTAAACGATTATCATTCACTGGGTTGAAATTTCAGCAGGAAATTTATCTTGCTGCAGCCACAAATCATTAACTTCACTAAATCAATACCTGCTTTTTCAAGAGTTACAGTTCAGGCGTCCAGTTCCATCTGTAAGGACTTCATTTTGTGCGACGGAGGTTTTCATACTCTTGTATTCTTTAATGTGGTTAAGGGATTTAGCTCCAGAACCTGAATTTCTGTTACCAAATATTTTGTGTTAAGAAGTCTGAAAAACAGTTGTCAGTGTTTTCGCAAGACAGAAATGGTAAATACTGTCTTTTTTTCTCTTTTGCAGCATTGTCAGTATTTCAAAAATTCACCACACGGCCGTCATGCTGCACAAAGTAAGTTGGCTTGGAAGAACCAGACACGTATTTGTCAGGACCTCTCCGTGAAGCTAAAGATAGAATATCAGAAAGTGAATTTTCCTTGAATTGCTGTTGCCTGGTGTTTGTAGGTTTGCCACCTGCTGCTAGGCATTCCTGAGGGATCTGTTGTGTCAGAGGAGTGTGGCTAACATGCAACTAGTTGTCTGCTCTTCTCTGCCATCTATGATTCCACTCCTATTTAACATTAAATAAGTAGATATGGAGCTGCCGTGTGCACCCCTTATAGAAAGGTACTGTGAGATATCAAGATATGGGTTTTTTTTAGGGTGGTACACTGCGAAATTATTAAAATATGGGGAAAAAATAACAGTGATGTTGTCAGTTGTTCTGGCTTGTAACCCCAGCTCTGCCAAAAAGAAAACCCACAGCCTTCAGCATCCCCCAACTGTAGAAACAGCTTTAGCTTCTCTAAAGACTCGGCAAAGAGAAGAGGGCGCTTAGAAAGGAAGTGAGTAGTGTTGATGAGAAGTGCACTGATGGAAGCTAATGTAACATTGCTGCAAGTCACCGAGACAGCAGGTGCAGCACGTTCCCCTGTTGAGCTGTGTGCAGTTACGTCACTTGAGGCCTGATGGTTATTTTCTTGATTTCTCTCCTGGGAATACTATGAGGTTACACTGTGTGTATCGATCCTGTGTCACAAATCTACTGATGGACACTCCTGTTCATTATTATGGCTCTGTCATTAGATACTCTCGTAACTCCCACTAGGTTGTTGATGCAGAGTCTTACTCTTACACATTGCAAAAGCTGGTTTAACGAGCAGCTTTTTAATTTGCATTCTAATCAGAAAACCTGGCAGCTCTCCTCTATTCTTCATACATATGTGATCTTTGGATTATGAAACATACAAGGACTTCCTCATCTGTAGAGCTTGGTTAAAAAACCCAACAAACCATCAGTCGCGTTTCAACATGAGCTTTGCATCAGCAGATG
Source organism: Perdix hodgsoniae (assembly GCA_035772895.1). Lineage (NCBI taxonomy): Eukaryota > Metazoa > Chordata > Aves > Galliformes > Phasianidae > Perdix > Perdix hodgsoniae. The sequence goes on along the minus strand of JAPSGF010000118.1, from coordinate 272,963 downwards.
GGATCAAAGCTTTGCTATGTAGATCTTGAAATTTGGCTTAGACCTATTTGCTAAGGTGAAGTTACATCGTCCTGTTCTTCTCCTTCCAATCTCCTCGGCTCTTAACTCGCACTTTCTTCTACAGCTGGTTTCTAGACTCTCGTACATAAAGTTTAGCACGAAGTTTAGAAAGTAATAATCAAATACTACAGCGATGGCTGCTTGAATCAGAAAGTAAGAATTTGAAGCAACCTACTGCAGGTAGGTTACTGAAGTAACCTAAGTTAACTCTGGGATACAGTTTTTGCTCTGCTTTCTGTATCTTAGCCAATGATCTTGCAAACAATCGGGGAAAAATATGAAATATGCTAATGTTCTGTTTTTAAACCAGAAATTATTAAATGCGCAGTCACTGAGCTGTGATGTGTTGATCACTTGAACTTTTTAGATTTAGGTTTTATTATGTTCTTTAAACTGCTTTCATGTGATCAAACTTAGGAAGTAAACAGTGGAAAAGCTGTATTTCATTACAACTTCTTTTCCCCCGTTTCAATGTTACAGATAAGCCACAATATCCCCGCAGCAGCGTTACAAGTTGCTCACCAAAAGCCACTGCCTTCCTTGGAGAAGTTCCTGCTGCCTAAAAGAATTTCTATTATTCAACAGCCACGGAAATGTTAAGACATGCCTTACAGAAAACCAGAAAAAACCCCAAACCCACCACGTTCACTTTGAAGCAGATTTCTATTCTAAATAGCGTGTAGCAAACTGGTAAAAGGATCAAAAGCTTGGCTACCTTGTTTTCTTACTGCATTTCTGTTGGTGACAATAAAATACTTTATAAAGAGAGTTACTTGGGCTTATTAAAATATCATGGTTCTGTCTAATCTGATTTTACTGCTGTCTGGTAATTGCTCGGTGCTGACAAGTCCAGCAGCCTCACCTGCCCTGTGAGTTTTCACTGAAAATTGCCCTTCCTCTTTTCAGTCATGTTTTGTTTTTTAATGTAGTGATAGCAAAGCTGAAGTGAGTGTGATCCTAAGGGAAGTCACAGCTGAAAGCCATGTTTCCTGATGGAGTTTACATCAACTATAAATGATCTCAAGTGCTTCTTAAAAGCCAGACTGCCTAACATGTTGACCTCAATGTTTGTTTTCATCTTTTTGCATTTCTTTTTAATGATTTAAACTGAGGGGTTCTGTACTGATTTTCGTTTCAAGTTCATTGCTAGCTTAGGAAACTTCAGAAGGAAGTATCCTTGAGCCTTGCCTGCTTATACGTCAGCAGAGACAGTGCAGTAGTCCAAGTCCTGCAGAAGATCACTGTTGTCTGCTGCTGGTTGGTTGGGCAGCTCAGCCTTTTACTGCTCTGAAATTAGCTCTGCTGGGATCTTTTCTTTAAGGTAGCAATTGCAGATAAATATGCCACTACAATGACAGTGAAGCAGTCCAAACAGACTTCCTCAGTATAAAAAATTGTGTTTAGAATTACAATTGTCTTGTCACTGAGACTTCACTTGATGGTGTGCTTCGCACGTGACTGCAGCAGAGATCTCATGAACATCTGAAAAGCTCCATCACAGAGGGATCCCTGCTGGGCCGCCCAGAATCAGCAGCACCACTTAATGTGAGTGTCTGCTTTACTTTAGCTGCCCGTGAAAGGTAAATAACTTTATGTCAATTAGAGATTAAATTATGATCACAGTGGATGGTGATTAGTGCAGTTATGTGCACTAAATAATGTAGCTGCACCATGAGCAAGTAGGAAAAATTCAAATATTGGTGCTCCTGTGTAGAAGGCTGTTTTTGCTCTCATGGTCCTTATCAGAGGGCTCCAGCATGTCAGCTGATACATGTCAGCTCCCAGCAGACTGAATGCCAGGATTTTTCTTTTTTTATTCTAACCTTTATTATTTCTGAAGAAAAAATAGTGGCTGGTGAAAATACACTGTGATTCTAAAGGCTGTTATGGATGTTTTCCTCTGAAGAAATCAGTTCCTGAAAACTTATTCTGGCCAAGGATTTCATGACAAATGAGATCATTTTAGGAAAAAATTTTCTTCTCTTGGATTACAGCTGCCAGCCACCCCTGGATGCAAGGTTAACCAGGCACCTGATTGTTCTGGGTTGTGTTTAACGTAAGTCTGAGCGGAGAATCCATCCAAGCCTCTTCTCCTACTGCCTTCCTGGGGTGGTGCACATCCTGGCACATGCAGAAATCCGTGGGAAGATGTATCCTGTTCAGAGGAGCTATTCAAATGGCTTGGGAACAGAGGTCTGGGATCCTTGGTTCTGTCCTGCACCCCTGGAGTGGATGGAAGCATCGCAGTCCTAGCTGTGTGCAAATCATGCAGCAGAATTCCAGTCTGGTATCACAGTGCTTCATTGCTGCAGTTGTGTTAACACCTGTGTTGGGATGCAACGTTAACTGTCACTGCTTGACTGTGAGTAAACAAAAGGATCTGACTGCACTTCTATTTGTTCCATGTTGGATTTTTTTCAGCCTGTTTTCCAATGAACATTATCTAAACATTTTAAAATAATATGTTCCAGATAAAGATGATATGCTCAGTGTTAGAGATAGCTGTAGGAAGCGAATTTATTGATATAAATCCAGATTTCCAGGTAGAAGAAGGGTACTTAACGAGAAACCAGAAGGCCTAACTTTGATAAGCTCAGATTATTGGTTGTACTAAATGTAGGGCAGGTGCAAGCTGGTCTTTTGCTGTAATACAGGTCTTGCAGAGTAAGAAATGCCGACAACTGATCTGCCTTGCTTCCTGCTTCTGCCAGAAATGTCCCCTGTGCCTTTATTACAAGTAGCCTTTTGTGTTTGTTCTCTGGCTTTGTGGCAAACCTGAAAGTATATAGAGAATAAAGTCTTAAGTGCTTTATGATTAAGAACACCCCCTTTTCAACCAAGTCGGTCTTCTACTTTACTGTGGTGTTTTTACAAGTGCAATGTTAGATGCATCATTATTTTTCTTAAATTATTTCCATTTACTAAGGTGTTTTACTTTTAGGAGAATTCTTAATAAGAAATAAACAGCTTAAATATATATATTTCAAACTTGTAATAGATTCAACTTAGTTTTCCATCCTGCTATGATTAATCAGTTTTGCCTTCTGTTTTAGGTAGTTTTATCTAGATCTAGTCTTAATACATAATCTTGCCCTGATTATTTGAGCACCAACTACAGCTAAATCCAGAGTATAAGCAGCAAATGAAGTCAGTTTGCTGGATGTGAAGAAAGCCTTGCAGAAGCCTGTTTTCTTCAAAATTATTGCAAATGATGCAGGCACTTGACAAGAATGGCGTGGTTTCAGGAAACGCATTCCTCTGTTGAGCTTCTGGATGAAAACAATATTGGCTAATATGCTGCTATTTTTTGCCTGTAGACTTCAAAATGGCCTTGAGATGAGAGTGGCTGAAGCCAAGAGGCAACAGAAACCACAGAATTCTATAAATGCTGGTTGGTTTTAAGGTCTTCAAAATATTCTTAGATTTGATAGTGTCATGCATTCTGTTTGAATGCTTAAATAAAGCATGTTTCCCTGGACAGGGATTAATTTCTTGAGCAAGGATGAGTCTGTACCTCTTAGCACCTGATTCTTGCAGCTTGTGAGGTACTTGACAGAGCAACCTGAATTTGGAAGTGTGAAACTTCAGCTGTTCTGGAATGAAGTATTGTGCTATTTGGTGCACAGACTTAAACCTGAATTGATTGTACATGATTTCTGACTGTTGTGCAAAAGTCATGCAGCAAGTGAAATGACAAAGTGGGTCTAATCTGGAAGCCTACAACAAAAGGGAGCTGTAACAACAGACTATTTAAAACTTCTCTTCCTTCCAAGAACAGACTTGTTCAGTCTGTTCCTCTCCAAACAGTACACACAGATTTGCCAGTATTCATGCCCGCTAACCTTTCCTTGCTGCACAAAACCCAGTTTTGATAACTGATGCACACATCTGCATTTATTGAGTTCCCCTTTACCTTCAGTGGTAGAGGGAAGAGTTATATTCCTGGACTGTGGAAATTCCTTGGACTAATCAGTGTTGTCTGTGGTACTGTGTGCGCAACTCCTAAGGCAGGTTCACAGTAAACAGTCTTTTGTTTTGGAACTGTCCTTGATGACTGCGGTTTCAACACAGTCATAACACCAAGCTGGCATGAAGCACTGATCAGCCTGGGGGTAGGAAGGCCCCACAGAGGGATTCGGACAGCTGGGCTGAGACCACTGGGGTGAAGTTCAACAAGTCCAAGGGCTGCGTCCTGTGCTTTGACCGCAGCAGCCCCAGGCGGTGCTGCAGGTGTGGGGCGGAATGGCTCCAAGGCTGTGTGGCAGAAGCAGGCCTGGGGGTGTTGGTCAGTGCTTGGCTGAATGTGAGCCGGCAGTGTGCCCAGGTGGCCAAGAAGGCCGATGACATCCTGGCTTGTATCAGAGATGTGAGGCAGCAGGAGCAGGGACGTATCGTGTTTGAGTGCTGTGTTCAGTTTTGGGCCCCTCGCTACAAGAAGGACATTGAGGCCATGCAGTGTGTTCAGAGAAGGGCAACGAAGCTGGTGAGGGGTTGGAGCACAGGCCTTACAGGGAGCGGCTGGGGAGCTGGGATCATTCAGTCTGGAGAAGAGGAGGCTCAGGTGTGACCTTATTGCTCTCTGCAGTGACCTGAAGGCTGTGGTGGTGAGGTGGTGGTCGGCCTCTTCAGTAGTAACAGCAATAGGAGTAGAGGGAATGGCCTCAAGCTGTGCCAGGGGAGGTTCAGGTCGGATGTTAGGAAGTACTCTTCTCTGAGTGAGAGGGTGCTCAGGCGCTGAAATGGGCTGCCCAGGGCGGTGGTGGAGTTTCCAACCCTAGAGGTGTCCAAGAAGCATTCAGATGCTGTACTAAGGGACACGGTTCAGCAGCAAATGTTGGTGATAGTGGATGGCTGGACAAGATGATCTTGGAGGTCTTTTGCAACCTTGGACTTGGCAATTGGTTCCAGTCTTCTTTAGCTACTGTATGCTGTAAGGTGTTTTGGCTTCCTGTTTTATTAGTCACTGTTTCCACTTTCTTTGACAAAACCATGGAGAGAATGATTCAACCTGATAGCGAACATCTTTGCTCTTCTTGTCAAACTTGGCTGCAAACACAGCGCTGCGCATTATTCCACTCCTTCTGGATTTTGATGGGAAGCTGCTAGATAGTGTTATGCCAGACAAATTTCTGTTAATGTCATTTGTAACAGATGATTGATTTTAAGTTCATTGAAGAGATGGATAAAATCATGAAGTCTGAATATTTCCTACCTTCTAGCTTTCCTAGTTTGCTAAGATGCAGTGCAGGTTTGGCAGTCGTATCCAAGAATTTCAGAAGCCTCAGTAGTTCTTATGAGCACACCACTTCTGCCACAAGAGGTAGCAATGTCTGCATCTTTACTCAGGTTCAGCCAGCTAAGCCAGCTTCTGGAGACAGCCTATAGCGTAGGAGAACAGATATTTAGTCTGAAAAAAAATTGTTGAAATAGTTTCAAAGAAAAATAACAGATTAATTTCTGAAATCATCATTTGCTATCTCACAGAGGACTCTAGAAGTTGTAGAGATACGAAAGGTGCCACAGTTGCTAAATAGTTCCTTTTCCTCCCTACCTTCTCAGTGTTCATAGCTGTAGTTGATTAGACCAAGACATAAAGCAAGGAATGCAGGAAAGTATATTTTTATTAGGCACATTTGCTGCTTTTATAGATGCTTTCAGGCTGTATTTTTAAATAGGGTTACTTCAGAACTAATTCATTCCTCCATGAACCAGGCAATGCGGGGGAACTGGAGACATCATTTCACATCCCTGTGTGAAAAGGGATGGTGTTTCTGAAGATAACTTCATTTTCTTCAGAAGTTACTTTTATGTAAAGGATTAATTGGAGTTCTTCCGAAGCTGTTATTAAGGATTTGTATTTATATTGTAGACATCATTCCAATTGTAAAACATACGATAAATATATACTGAAATAGAACAGTCACTAAAATGAGTAATGACTTTAAACTTTAATTCAACCTACTTTTGCTGCTCATAACTTTTTGAAATTCCTTCTAGCTTAAATCTTCCATATTTGGTATGGTGGTTGTTGGTTGTTGGTTTTTTTTTTTAGTGAAGAGCTTTTGCAAACTCTGAGCTGCCTTTAAGCTACCCGAGTCTGAAATATTTATTCTCTATTTATTACTGTCAAGAAACATCAAACACAGTGGAAAGCAAGAATATACATATATACATTAAAAAAAAAATAGCTGAAGTGTAGAATTTCAGGCTTGGTTTGTTCTATGGATCTCAGCCTTAAAAAAATATATATATATATATATATATATATGAAGTTGAAAAGCCAAATTTAGACTCGGATGATTTTGTTGGAGAGGTTTAAAGATGGGCAGGCATATAATTTTGTCAATGCATAGGCACTCAAATTTTGTGCAGAACTTTTTTTGAGGTTTCTGAAGACAGTACTTTATTATGAACTTCTTTCCAGTTATGTCAAACTCTGGCCTCAAACTTTAACAGGGCCAACTTTAGGTGGTTGCTATCTTTCATATTAATGATTTCTAACTGAATTAAACTGGCAAACGGTAAACAGGAGGCATTTTTAAACTGTTACAAATGTATTTGCCATGATGCATTTGTGACTTCTTTCAGGATCTTAACCCATGGAGAGCTTTGCTGAGAATGCCTTTATCTGTGTGCTCACATTCCCACGCACCAAAATGGGGTGGAAGGGCGGCAGCAGTGGAATGTTCCAAAGCTCTGGGACAGGAGGAAATGCAGCACTAATCTCAAGGGAAAAAATACGATTTTGTTATGTAGGAAATGACACCTAATGCTTCAAAAATCCCAAGGATGTAACAAAAAAAATCAATGAATTGAGAAGCTGGAAGCACTGGAAACACATTCCAAGTCACTCATTCTCATTTTTGTTGTCTGAATATTTTTGTGCACAAGGAATGGGGAACTTCCCACTGATTCTCAGCAACAGCCCTAAGAGTTTAAGTTCAAAGAAGGCTCTAGGAAATTCTGAATGAACAGCAGTTATCGTGTGTATAGGGTTCTGCCTTGTGGCTTCTTGCATTTCAAGCAGAAAGGTTCTTAAAGTGCATTAACATTTTTACCATAGGTTTTCTGCTGAACTGCGTTGCTGAGGTTGTTTCCTGTAACCAAGAGTACTTTTAAAAATACTCATCGCTGTTAAGCCCCTTTAAAAGATTCCCCAACATTACTTAGTGCTATTGCTGCAAAAAGTAAAGCAGAATGCTATGAATATTATTTCTACAACTTGTGGCCCATAACAATGTCTCACATACCAGTTGTTTATAGGAGTTCAGAGGTGTGACCATGACACAGGTCTCCTGTGGGAGCAAGGCTATAATCCAAATTCTGCTTGTTCTGAAAGTACAAGAGCTTTTTTATGGATTGTGTAGACTATTTCTTGCCAGCAATACCAGGACCTGTAATGCACCATTCAGTTATCCTATTTTCTTATTTCTCCTGTAGCTGTCTGAGCCCATGGGATTGTGGGTTACTTGCATATGTATGCATTGGAGGAGATGTGTCCTAGGCTTTGTTCCTAGTGCTGCATGTATGCAACTGGCTGTCCTTGAGCAGTGCCTCTGTATGTGTGCTCACGGGTCACACCTGCACAGATAGAAGAACAACGCTTCTTATCATCTCCTGTCCAAAGTTTACTACCCATCTCTTGCTGCTTTTCTGATTCAGTGGAGCAACAGAGAAGATGCAATCTCCTATACTGCCTCCAGGCAATCTTGCAAAAGTTAAACAAGGGGTTAACACTTATCTGAATGTGGAGAGCCTAACAGCCAAATGGCTGCAAGAGAAGGGACATGATACAATACACTTAGTTAAGATTTAGGCCTCAAGGTCAGCATGACCTTGAAGACAGAGGTTTTACAACAAAAGGATGCAGATCCGGCCAAAACTAGTACCTCAGGCAGTTGTAAAACTAAGATAAGGAACAGAAGAATGCAGGAGGAGATAAGGTGGTCGCTTAGCAATAGTAACGTAAATGGTTAAATAACCAGTAAGGACGCTTGTAACCAGCATATGTATGAGCTTCATTATGGTATCTATAAAATGTACGTGAAATTTGTAATAAACGAGACTTGCTGACCATGATAGCATGAGGCATTTCTCCCGCGGCATGCAACAACTGGCGCCCGTACAGGCGGGGCCCTGCTGCTGCTGCGTTGGGTGCGGGTCTTCATAGACGGCTTCTGCGGTCGTGCGCTGCCGCACCGGCGGAGCGCTCGTTCCCCCCCCTCAGACGCCCGGAGGGCTTCATCGGAAGCCTCCGCCGCTACGCGCCGCCGAAGCCTGCAGGGTGCAACGGATCCGGTAACTATGGATAGGCAAGCGGCGTATAACCTCTTCACCTCTTTTCTCCGCCGCCGGGGAATTAAGGGGTTAGATTTAGACAAGGATTTATCTGCTTTACTTTCTCATGCTGCTTCTTATAATTTCTTTTCTGACCCTCATACTGTTCACCAACTTTCTGAATGGCGTGCTTACGGTGATAAGCTTTGGGAACTTGTTTTGGATGATGACAAAGTTGCTAAAAAGTACTCCAAACTGTGGAAACTTGTCCAGAATGAACTTTTAAAAGTTCAAGCCGAAAAACGGGCAGCGGAGAATCTCCGTCTAGCTCAGGGTCTTAATGCTCATTATGCCCCTACAGACCCCAACCCGCCCGCCTTTTCCTCGGTGGACTTACCCCCCCCTTCCCCAGCTCCTGCTCCCTCTCCCGCCCTGCCCTCTGCCCCGCCTCTTTCCCCATCCACAGACTCCTCCCACCAGCCTGTTCCCCCGCGACAGAATTTAGCCACGGAGCCGTTCCCCGGAGCCCTCTCGGACCTCGCGGAGGCTATGGCTAAGGAGCGGAGGGAGGCTTGGGCTGCCTTAGCCCGTAAAGGGGTTGCCGATGGCGATTTCGACTTGGCGGAGGCGGCACAGGATCACACAATGGCATTCCCTGTTGTTTTCCACCCGCAGGCGGGGGGGGGACACAGGGCGGAAATCACTCAATTGGATTGGAAGTTGTTAGCGCAATTGCGCTCCACAGTTGTGCAGTTTGGAGTTACCAGCGAGCCCGCCAGGCAGATTCTTGACTTCCTCTTTAACTCTGCTGTTCTTTTGCCTGCTGACATTAAAGGTGTGGCCCGCTTAGTTTTCACCCCCCACCAGAAAATTACCTTTGAAACACGGTGGGGGGAGGAGGCGGCCGCATCGGTTGCGCTTCCGCGTGCCCAGGACGATCCGCTTTTCGGAATTACAATGGATGAGCTCCAGGGCACGGGGCAGCACATCCGAGCAGAAGCCCAAGCAGCATTAGGCGCTGCCAAACTTAGAGAAGCTATGCGTATAGCAAAGCGAGCTATGGACAAAGTTCGCGAGCCAGGGGGTCCCCCCATGTATATGAATATCAAGCAAGGGAGGGACGAGCCATTGGGTGCATTTGTAGATAAGCTTATGCAAGCCTTAACGAAGGCTGGGGTCGCTGAGCATGTGCAAAACGCTTTGCTTCGCCAATGCATTATGCAAAACGGAAATCAAACCACTCGCTCGCTTATTGCTACCGCTCCTGGCAATTGGGGAGTTGCAGATCTTTTAGATAGAGCGGCTACTGTCCCATCAGGGAGTCAGGTTTTTGTAGTAGAAGCGCTTAATAAAATAGGGGAAGGTTTGGCTGCTCAATCCAAAATGCAGAACCAAGTACTGGCAGCCCTTGCACCCCTGCAGGCTGCGGCTGTGCAGCCGCGCCCCACCTCAACACGGATAAGATGTTTTCGATGTGGCAAGAATGGTCATATTCGCCGTGAATGCCAAGCCCCGGGAGTATGGTGCGGTCCCTGCCAATCCTCCACGCATAATGCCGCTGCATGCCGCATCAGACGTCCGCCCCAGGGAAACTCCACGCCCAGCGCGAGGACCAGCCGCGCCAGGACACAAATGGTGGTCCAGACTACCTCACCCCAGCAACAGCCGGAAGCCTCGAGGACACACATCTCACCCCAGCAACAGCCGGAAGCCTCGAGGACACACATCGCTCCAGAAAAGGTCCAGCATTCTGCTCCCTGGAAATATCTTGGATGGATCATTACGGATCGTACTATTCGCCCTCAGAAATTACTCCCTACGACAAAACCACAGACACTGCATGATGCACAGACACTCATGAGCGACCTCCAATGGCTGAAACCTGTCACCGGGATACCCAATAACCTCCTGGATCACCTCCGACCGCTACTAAAGGGTACTGACCCAGCGGCCTCAGTTACTTTTACAAAAGGACAAGATCAGGCATTTAAGGACATTTTGCAATGTGTGGCTCAAGGTTTTGTTTCCCGCTATAATCCACACCTCCCCATTGGACTGATTATTTGGAATTCAAAGGATCATCTATTAGGAGCAATCTCTCAGAAAAAGAAAACGGGGGAGGGTAAAGGGCAGAAAAAGATCAATCAAAGCAGTCTTTGTCTTTCTATGGCTACTCCCTCTGACCCCTTTAGAACATGCCTTTTAGGAGTCCCCATAAACATGACTTTGGTGAACAACTCAACCATTACCCTTGACCCTGTGATTGTTACTTGTGGGAGCCTACCTGCTCAACAACAATGTAGCAAGGATAATATTACATTTAATGCTGCTTCTCCCTTCATGGAGTGTAAAAGCAGTATGTGTACAACAGATAGAGAAATACAGGAGTTCAACTTATTGGGCTCTGCCCCTTCAGATAGATGTTTTTTCTTTCAGTCCCATCAGAACCAGGATGATCCTGTCAATGTTACATCATATAGGCAGTACAATATATCAGCATACTGTCAGAGCATTACAAATATTACCGCAGTCACCTCTGAGGCAGGACGATTGCCCGAAGGGATGTTTTTGATCTGTGGTGATCGGGCATGGCAAGGTATCCCCAGAAGTGCCAAAGGAGGCCCCTGTTACATAGGTCGTCTAACCTTGTTCACTCCAAGTATTACTAATGTTTTTCAAGCTAATAGGACGCAGCAGGTTAGCGTACGGTCTAAAAGAGCCCTTATGGAGTTAGGTGATAATTGTAAGGATAACATGATACTTTGGAACCCCCCTGAAGTTATTTTAGCCAGCATTTTTGCTCCTGGAGTAGCCTCCGCTCAAGCCCTGACACAACTACGTAAGTTAGCTTGTTGGACAGGGAAGCAGATAAATGTTACTACAAGTGTTTTAACCGAATTAGCTACTGATGTGCAGGGAATCAGGCATGCCCTGCTCCAGAACCGTGCTGCGATAGATTTTTTACTTTTAGCCCAGGGTCATGGATGTGAGGAATTTGAGGGAATGTGTTGTATGAATCTGTCTGACCATTCTCAGTCTATTCACAAACAATTGTCCCTTTTAAAAGATAATATGAAGAAACTACGAGAAAGCAATGATCCTTTTACTGATTGGCTATCCTCGTTAGGGTTATCAGGATGGTGGATAACGATTTTAGAAAAAATAGCAATTGCTGTGATAATTGTGTTGTTGCTGATCTTACTTTTGCCATGTTTTATGCAATGTTTACAGCGGATGGTGATGCAAACATTTGAAAAGAAGATGGCTATGATGGCAATAAAAGAAAACGGGGGAAGTGTGGAGAGCCTAACAGCCAAATGGCTGCAAGAGAAGGGACATGATACAATACACTTAGTTAAGATTTAGGCCTCAAGGTCAGCATGACCTTGAAGACAGAGGTTTTACAACAAAAGGATGCAGATCCGGCCAAAACTAGTACCTCAGGCAGTTGTAAAACTAAGATAAGGAACAGAAGAATGCAGGAGGAGATAAGGTGGTCGCTTAGCAATAGTAACGTAAATGGTTAAATAACCAGTAAGGACGCTTGTAACCAGCATATGTATGAGCTTCATTATGGTATCTATAAAATGTACGTGAAATTTGTAATAAACGAGATTTGCTGACCATGATAGCATGAGGCTTTTCTCCCGCGGCATGCAACATCTGAACATCTGCAGATGAAATAGAAAACCTGTTGGGTAAGTTAGCTGATGCACGCAGTGATCACAGAAGTTTGAAAGAGGTGGTGTTTATAACTTGATATTAAGCTTCACTCTTTTTGCCTGTAAAGCCCTGTGACCAACTTCTAGCTTGGCTTCATGGAGAAGAGGGCCTACATGTAATTCCTGTATGCATATATATGTGCTCCCCTTCCCAGAATAGCTTTAGAACAAGTTAGTTCATTTCAAGTCTAACTGGGGGATGTGAGCTTGAAATAGGTGACCAAGATGAAATTGCCTTCTACTAGTCTCCCACTGTGCAAAAGGCAGCATCACAAACAGAAGCAGGCTGAGACATCAAGTAGCTGTGTGCTGGGTGAATCTCATGAACATTTACATACAAAAACCTTGAACTGGTATTTAACTTTCTTAAATATTTGCAGATGCACAATATAAATTGCTGTTGATTTTCTAGTAGTTTTAGTTTTAGTCCTAGTAGAGGACAAATTGCTTTCTAAAATTCATTAAATCGATTTTCTACCAAGTTATTGTTTTGCGTGAGACTCAAACTGACAGGATAAAAGCAGTGATGTTGAAAGGGGGCTCTTGACATTTAAGATAAGAATGTTAAGACGGGCCCAAATTAACATAAGCAGTGGCAAAGCTGAGCAGAAAAAGAAGCCAGACTTTTGTATTCTTCCTCATCCGTAGCAGTACAAGGGAACACTGCTGCCATTCTATTTCTCCTCTGTCTGAAGTTCCTGTTCTCCAAAACAAGCCTCTAAAACAGAAGCTAACGTGGGGCTATGAGGACAGCCTGTATCGCACTTCCACAGTGAGGGTTTGGCGATGGGAGGCTGCAGGGGTGGCCTCTATGAGGAGTCCAGAAGCCGCTGCATGCTGAACCATGGCCGGCTCCTAATGGACTGCGGATGGCCAGGGCTGAGCCTGCGGCTGGTGCTGGCTGCCCCTCTGTGCGAAAGCACACTGAAGGAAGGGGAAAAGCTGCGGGGAGGCCTGAAGGATGGGACCTGTGCTGTGCTGGAGCAGTTCTTGAAGGACAGTGCTGTGGTACAGAGCTGGGCTGGAATGGTGCCTGGAGAGCTGCAGCCCGTGGGAGACACTTGGAATTGGCTCCGTAAGGACAACGTCCATGGGAGGGACCACACGTGGAGCAGGGGGAGAGACCACAGAGAGGTGATGGAATTGGACCACTGTGGCCTGACTGCAACCCTGTTCCCTTGTGCTGCTTACGGAGAGGAGGTGAAAGAGGGTGAATTGGAAGGAAGGTGCTTTTAGTTCTCACTGCTGTAGTCTGCTGTCTATACAGCTGATAAATGACTTTCACCTCTCTGTGCTGCCTCTTTTGCCCATGCTGGTGCTTGATGAGGGATCTCCCCGTCCTTGTCTCAGCCCCTGAAGTTTTCCTCACTGTGTTTTCTCCTTTGTTCTGTTGAGGAGGAGTGAGAGCAGTGAGGCTGAGTGAGGTCCTATCAGTATGAAACCAGTGCAGGGCCACAGCTTCTGGGGAAAAGAACAGAGGAGCTGAAGAATTTCAGTGGCTGAGAGTAGACAAACTATCTGGAAATGATCTGAAGAAATGTGTGGAAGGCACAAAGGGCAGAACAGCAGAAGCAGAAAACCAGATGTGTGCTGAATTATTCCCAAGAAAAAGTTATGATGAGAGCAGAAATCCATGTAACTGTGATCAAAAGTATTGTTCTGCTAGGGCAAATAGGGAAATGTTGAAAACAGGTAAAAATATCCTAGTTCTGAACTTTCCTGTGAAACAGGAGGTCCTAAATCCAACTGACAGTGCTATTGCAAAAATTCTAATTGTGTATACGAAGAAAGAGAGCAAGCTCTGGACCTGACTGAGAGTCTGCCTCACAACAGCAGTGTTACAGCTCTGTTTTTCTATCTCAGATTTCAAAGACAAAATCATAAAGGGCTGCCAGAGCTGAGACATTTCCTTTGAGAGAATTGCTCTCTTTCCAAACGTGGCCTCACTGCAGAATAGAGGGAAGAGGTTCTCTGCAGGAAGAGGCAGAAGCTGTGGCCTGAGCTGCCTTTGTTCTGGGACAGGTCTCCAGTTCCTGAGCTGCTGGAGTCGAAATGAAGGAAGTGGCAGACAGCGAACCACTGCTGGTGTGCCCCCGGGAGCCTTCATCTCCGTGCTGCTCTGCCAATGTGATACCATACGAGGCAGCTGTGCCAGATGTTCTTGTGAGGACGCCCTTGCTCTGGGTCAGCCTGCCACTTGTTTCTGAGCACACACGTGGGTCCTCTTGTGCCGCTCACAGACACACTGAAAGATGCTGCATGAAATGCATGCATAGCATAGAAACGTTCTAGAATACTCTGGCACTGTAGTAATTATTTGGCAGTTGAACTCAGATTTAGTTTTTCACGATGAATTAAACATGAACATAAATCATAGTTTGCTCAGCAAACCGTTTCGGTTATTTATAAATGTTTTGTATTGTCCCTACATTTTCCTTTTTTGGTGTGAGGAAGATTAATCTTTTTGGTAATTGTATGAAACTGTGTTGTTGAATGGTACGCAGAGAAGCTGAGCAGTTTGGCCAGGATGCAGGGAACGCCTGAAGCATTGGGTGCTTGGGATGTAAAAGGCAACAGTTTGAGTTTGGGAGGGAAAAGCACATCATGTTCTGCTAACGTTACTGAGGTGGTGCTCATCGTGGTGGCACACAGACTGCCACTGCTCAAACTCTGTCTGCACCTATAAGAAACATCACTTTAAAGCCATTATGTCAGATGGTTCCAATGTGCTGGTAACTACCTGGAGATAATGCTCCGTAGTGGTTACCTTGATACAGCCCATCAGGGTTACCACAGCTGCGCCAGAGTAAAAATTCTGTACCTCATTTCCATGTGGGATTCCAGTAGGATTTGGCAGCAGCAGTGCAGGTACAACTCACTACTCATGGTATAACATTCCTCCCCGCTCTTCAATTAGAAGATCTTAATTTCAGCATTAAAAGCCAGCTAGCATGACTACTGATCTGCTCCAATTCACAGATGCTCTGAGTTACGCTGGAATCTCATCATCAGGTACGTTCTGTCTGTTTGGTGTTCAGTTCAAGATGTCATATTTTAAAAGCATGAGGTGAATGCTTAGATTTTGAAGCAGAATTCTGCAACTGTGAAATAAGAGATTATTAAGTAACAACTAAAGCATTACCTGACAAACACAGCTGAATTATTTATACAGGCTGAAGCTTTGAGGGCTCTTGATGATGGGTTAGAGCCAAAGCTGCCTTCAGCCATCCGTACGTCCTTCAGGCTGGGAGCCTCGCTGCTGTGACACATTTGTCATCAAGCACAGCTTGGTGTATCCCTGCAGTTGTCAGAACCACTGCATTGAGGTGAATGGTTCTCAGCCCCCTTTCACCTTAATGTTCTGATCTGAAGAAGGGCAGTTCAGGAGCTGATACATAGGTACGGTGTGCTAGCCCTGAGGACAACAGGAGGGTAAGGAGTGTGCAAGGGACAGCACTGTTTTAATTCCCTGTGCACATCTGCTGAAGGGTTTGTCAACATGCAGCAGGAGAAAAAGACACAAAACCCAACCGTGTTTTAAATGAATACAATCCTGAAGTTATACCACTGTCTATTATCTGCTTAAAAGTACAGCACAAGTTTTTCACTGCTTGACAGAGAAAACATAAATATCTTCATGTTTTTGTACGAAGGACTCAGTATTCATTTTAACTAATATTGCTGTATTCATGAGTTGATGATGTCTGCGTGAATAAGGCTTAGAAAACAGAAACATTTTCTAGTGATCACAGAAGGTGAATAAGTTACAGAGCGTGTAAATGGCTCTGATATGCGCAGCTCAGTGGGAGGGGGCTCCCAGCGCCCCCCCCCGCCGTGCCACACACCACCTCAGCGCCAGCAGGAGGTGCAGCGGTTACCGAGGGCGGTGCTGACCGGCACGGAGCACCAGGCGCAGCTCTCGGCCATCTCGCTTCATTCTGGCCTTCCCCCGGCACAGCAACGTGCTGCTCCCCCGCATCCCAACGTGATGAACCGCCGCGTGCGTGCGTGCGATGACAAGAGCCCCGTGCGAGCGGGGGGCTCACCGCACCATCGGATGGGAGCCTGCAAGAAACAGAAAGCGAGTTCCCAGACTGCAAACTCAAATCTCGGAAGTCAGAAAACGCCCGGGTTAAGGTCCATCCGTACAGCTAAAAAAGCTTTTCGTGCCCCGTCCTCCCATTACAGTTACGCGTCATAACCGAATTCCCACAGTTATCTTTCGGAGGAACATCTTTTGGAGGAACGCAGCTCCGGCTGCGTCGTCCCACGCCTTCAGGTCGCTTCGCGGCTGCCTCTGCTGCGATTTTCCCGTACTTCGGCACCGGGACGCAGATCGCAGAGCGCCGCTCGTGCCGCAGCCGCGCTCAGACGCCGCGCGCCGCTGCCGGGGCGGGGCGCTGCCGTGCGGTGCAGCCGTCGCTCTGCGCCCGGCGCGCCGCTGCCAAGGCGCCCCTCGAAGCGCCGCGTAACGGCGGTCCGCGCGGCTCCGCTTTCGCTTCCGTTCCCCCAAATCTGTTCTCTGCGGATCTTGTCAGCCGCGACGCCGTCCTTCTCAGGCCGCCCGCGTGCTTCCAACGCTGCCCGCCTCGCTGAGCGCGGCGGCGTTCAGGCGAGCCGTAGCAAAACACGAGAAAGCAAAGCCGTCCCGGAGCAAATCGCGTGCAAACGGCTGGGCATCAGCGCCGCGCGCCCCAATTAAGCCCGGGAAGCCGGCGGCGGCTCCGACGCCGCTCGGACGCTTCCCAACCGCACGCCGCCCGAAGGTCGCGGCGCTCCGGGCTGCAGCCCCGCCTGCCGGCAGCGCGCCGCGAGGCGGAACCCGGCCCGCCCCGCCCTGCGGAGCCGCTCCCGTGGAGGGCGGCCGTGGGGAGCGGGGCGGGGCGCGGACTGCCGCCTGGCGCTGAGCTCATCCCGCCGCCTGCCCGCCTGGCGCCGGCCCGGGCCGCGCAGCCCTGGGGCGAGCAGAGCCGGGCCCGGCGGCGGAGGTGAGCGCGGCGCTGCTCCTCCTCCTTCTCCTCCTCCTCCTCCTCCTCGGTGAGGGTCCGCGCGGGGCCGGGCGCGGCGCGAGCGAAAGTTCGGGGCCGGGCGGGGATCCTGAGCCGGGCGGGAGCCGCGAGGCGAGGCGAGACGAGGCCGGGCCCGGGCGCTGCCCGGCTTCCGCCCGCCCCGCGCGCGGCGGGCGGCTGGGAGGGCAGGGCCGGCGTCCCGAAAACTTGGCTCCTTCGCTGCTACTTCGCCAACCGCCGCGGCGGCGGCGCCGGGCCGCCGCTCGAGCCGCCGCTGACAGCCGAAGTTGCGCGGCAGGGCCGGGATCGGCTCGGCGCCGGCGTTACGGGCGGCGCCGCTCCGCTGCGGAACGCGCTCCGCGAAGCCTTCTGGATTCCCGCGGCGTCCCTTAAGGGTCGCCCTGCCCGAGCGCCGCGCCGCGTGCCGCTCGGACGGACGGCGCTCCGGGTCCGCGGCGATCGCTCGGTGCCGGCTGTACCCGCGCCCCCCGCCCGTCCCGCACGGGGCGACGCCGTCCGCGGGCGGCGCGGAGCTGCGCGTGCTGCGGACTCGCGTGGCCGCTGGGTGCCGGCGACGGGCGGCGGTGTCCGTGCGGGATGCCGGGCTGCCCGGGCCGCCCCTGGCTGCTGCAGGACCGTTCGGCCCGCGTTCGTTGTTTGCGGGAATCCCGTGTGAGCTCACGCTGTTGCTAGCTGCCGCTTAGGAAAGAAATATCCTGATGGTTACATAATTAAAAGGACCAGGAAATAAGGGAAATCAGTGCAATATCTTGCATCCTGCAGAATTTCCTCCTGCCGCGGTTTGCCAAAGGCTTACCTCTCCTGTTTGTGCCAAAGCAATGGGAAAACTGTGCTGTGACATTAAATAATGCTGGTAAGCAGAGAAAGTGTGGGTACAGCTCCTGTGTGCCATCGCTGGTGCGGAGCGCCTAGGGCTGCGTTGACACGGGCGTGCTGAGATGCTGGCTGTCCTGCTGCCTCGGTGCAGCTAACCACTGGAATGTCCGAGTGGCAGTAAATGATATCTGCTATAGAGCCAAAACATATTTGGTTCTCGGCCAAAGCGCTCGGCTTCCCACAACAGTCCTCAGGAAAAATGCATTTTGTGTGTCAGACCACAGGCCTGGAGTTGATGCCATAGCAACTCAGTGGTCTGAGCACACACTTCTGGAGACAGCTAAGCAATCTTCACAGAATTACTCTGTTTTTCTTCAGCTGAACTTTGTATTGCCATCAGGATTAAATCTGTCCTCGAGGATGAAGGATGGATCGGCACGGTTTCGAACTCTGCTGTGTCTGAGGGCATCGGCCCACTCTGCTGGCTGTTGTAGTGATGCTGGTAGACGTGGCTGTAAGTTGGGATGTATAACTGTGGCTGTACGCCTAAAGTTTTCCTGTAGAGCTGCTGTTCCGACAGAGTGTGGGTATTTCAGGTCTTGCCAGAAGCCAGATTGCCATGCCCTGCCGGAAACGGGGAAGGGTTGGCTCTGGGTTCCACATCTGGAAGCTCTGAGGGCTGTGTCAGCGCTGCCTGCGCTGTGTGGGGGCTGTGCAGTTTGTTTATCACAAAGCTGTTGCAGTAAAAGAGAAAAATGCATACAGCCCCACAAACGCACACAGCCTTATGAATGTTTGCATATAGGAGGCGGTGCTGTTAGAAAACTGCCTTGTGAATAATAAGAAAAGCACAGTAAAGTGCGTGGAGGGGAAAACTGAGCTAGTTGCTCATTAATGGAACATATCTGGTGTGTTATCTGATACTAATGCACCAGCTTCCCATGCTGTCTCTTATTCTTTTAAAATACATTATTTAGCGTGACTGATCAAAACCTGTAATATGCAGTATATTTAGTTGATAAGGATGTCAGCATGCTTACCAGAGGTTTGTCCACGTCTGAAACACACTGCAGGGATCTGGCTGTGCCCGCTGCTCTGTACTTGGCCTCCCTGAGTCCTCTGTGTGTGAATGGAATGGCGACAGTCCTGTGGATGGGAACTGCTGCCCAGTGTGAGCCAGAGGGGGCAGATCGTCTGCCCTCCAGTGCTGTGCTTCAGCAAAATGCTCTGCCTTTTTCTCCTTATCATAGCGACGATGTCCCATCGTTTTTTTCTGCTATTTTTCTCCTTCCAGCTTCATAAATGGACTAATCTCGCGGAGTGTGCCTTGTGGTTATTGCAGGCTTCTGTCCTGTCTAGCTGGTGCACAGCTGCACGAGTGTCTTTCTTTCATCCTTTCCAAACCTGCAACTTGAAGCACACACTGTGTAGATGATAGAAATGGAATGGCTCCAACTTTGTAATGTCCTGTTTCTCAGATACTGCTGTAGTGTTTTTGTTTCTTCTCCTCCGCTGACAGCAGACCTACTGAACCATGGGCTCCATCCGAAGGGCACTTTGGAACTGGGACATTATGTTTTGCAGTACTTGGTCTTCCTGTGTGATGTGTGGAGATGCTCCTGTGCCAAAGTGGTGTTTGTAAGAGTGGAAGCAGAAGGCCAAGTGATGCCAAGTACCCATTAGAGGTTTTTCTCTGCTGCTAGGAGAGTAACTGACTGGGAGCAGTTGCTGGAATGTTTTATTTCTGTGGTAGTGGCATCTCCAAGTTTTATTTTATTTCTTTTGCTTTGTCTTCTCCATCTGGGTTAATATTCCCTAACTGGGATGTGGGTGATGTGCTCTGCGTTGCAGCTGGGTTCTTCACAATGCCTGGTGCGTGGCAGGTCACTGCTGCAGAGCTCAGTGAGAGTTTGCTGTGCTGCACAGACTACAGTGCCTTCAGCTCCAGATTCTAACAGGGCCTTAAGCACAGATCAGCTCAGCAGTGTCAGTATGCAACTTCTCTGCATTGATGTTAGCAGAAATTCAGATGTCTTTGAGGTCAAGTCAAGAGATCCTACATGCGTCTTGGTGTTGAAGTTGGCAGCAGTGCTCAGCAAGTCATTGTGTACATCCGCTCTTCATTTAATTTCTCTTTTTTAATTTGATCTAGAGTTAGGATGAGACTTGAAAATTTTCAATTACATCTGGAGGGGTATGAAATTGGAAAGTTAAGTGCAACTTCTGGCTCTGGTTGTCGTATATGCCCTTAGAACAGAAGTACCAAGCTACAGATACGTGTTTTAAATCTTTCTGTGCAGTTTTTATCAGCCTCCTAAACGTCATGGTGCTGTGTTAAAGTTAGGGCTCGTGCATTATCAATGGATGTGGATTGCCATGTTCTAAATCTCAGTATTAGTACACAGTAGTATTAGAAAATTATCTGCAACCTACAGAGCTGCTGCAGTCTCATTTTGCCTGCAGTAGCTTGTCCTCTGATTAGCAGTCAAACCATTGCTCAAATTCAACTTGTTTTTTTTTAAAATATGCATCCTATTGCAGCATGGCAGGAATGAAGCTATCAAAGAACAGAGCCAGGTGAGCAGGAGTGCAGGGCTGGAGCAGGGACCTGCAGGTGGGCGCCTGGAGTCCTGCAATGCGTGGGGACACGGCGGAGGGCAGCAGCACTGGTGTAGAATCTCCTGCATTTCAGGATGTTTCCTCCTGTTCCCTTCTACCCGTGTATTCTTCCTATTTTGCTCGGGCATATTCAAGGATTTGCATGTTTGTAACCAAATTGAAAGACTTCGCTAGCAGTCTTTCAGGCTTGACCTGAGCTGCTGATGTGGTTATTCCTCCAGTGCAGGTAGCAAGGCATTCTTGCCTGCATTGAGAAGCCTTGGCTTGTCATTGAACTTCTGACTACTGCTGTGAAGGCCATTTGTTTTTACATATATTCATACAGTTGGCAAGTGTCACTAAGCACAGCATGGCAGGGCTGGAAGGGACCCCTCGGCCCCAGCCCTGCCGTGGGCTGGCTGCCCCCCAGCTCAGGCTGCCCCGGCCCATCCACGGCCTGGGGCGCCTGCAGGGATGGGGCACCTCGGCTCTGGGCAGCGGTGCCGGGGCCTCACTGCCTGCGAGGTATAGAATTTCCTCCTCACGTCTGACCTAAATCTCCCCTCTTTCAGTTAAAGACACTCCCCTTGTCCTGTCACAGTCGGCCCATGTACGAGATTGATTTCCCTCCTGTTCATAAGCTCCTCTCAAGCAGTGGAAGGCCGCGGTGCTCATGTTATCTGTATCTAGCAGCATTCGAGGTGCCAGAAGTGTGCGGGGTGACAAGGTGAGCGTCTGCTACTTGTTTGCTCCATGTTTAAAGTATTTGGTAATTAATAGTTCTAAAAATGCATGTGCCTGTTGAATGGCTGCTGCAGTGTCCAGGTTGTGTGCACTGCCTGATTTGCTGTGGTTGTGTTTTTTTGAGGAGGAGAAAAGAGCGCTGTTAATTAATAACAACAACAACAAAAAAGTAAATTAAGACTTGATGTTAGTCTTGGTTAAATTTAGATCCAGCAGGAGAGAAGCTGCAACTTGTTAGCAGCACAGGAAACGCCCTGACAGAAGTGTTTGATGTGTGTGTAAATGTGAGCAACAGCTCGGTGCTGCAGTGGGGCTGGAGGAGCTCTGTTTGGCTCACAGCACTTTGCTTCTTTAAATATTGTCCGAGCTTCTGCTGGAACGTCACTGCCACGTACTTAATTGTACTAATTATTAAATATCTGTGATGTGTCAAAAGCTGGTAGTTATGAGCCAGATTCAGAGCCGTTGCTCTCAGAACAGCAGGGGTGTTTTAATGACTGGAATGGACAGAGACTGGGTCAAACATCTCTAAAACAAGCTTCGTTTCATCTGGAAAAAAAGTGAGAACGTGGGTAAAGACTGCTTCTCGTTTTCAGGGACGTATGAGTTGAGGAAAGCAGCCCATTTCTTTCTTTAATGGCTGTCCTTTTCTCTGGAATTCCATTTTTGCCCAGGCTTTAACAAGTTAGGGTTTGAACAGTATAAACATAAGAATAGACAGAAGTAGAACATGACCTTTGATTTCTGAAATTTAAGCAAGAGAAGCTGCTGGAGAGTCTGATTGTGAATAGGTCCTTTTGTTTTGGTACAAACGTCTGATTTGTTTGTTTTTTGTTTTGGACAGTAATAACAAAACATAAAATATTCCTAATGCAGCTGTGGAGGGCACTGTTCTGTGGTTTGCATCAGAAATGCCTCTGAGTTGAATTGATCGTTAATGTGCTTCAAGGTCTGTTCTGTGCTGGCCGGATTCCCACTGAGATCAGAAAGGGGATTTTTTAATTATTTTTTATTATTATTATTATTTTTTGCTTTAGTAGGGACAGAGTTTCTGGATTTTCCTGCAATATTTGCCAGAAACTGAAAATATCAAGGAAAAAAGAGAGAAACGTCCCAGCCACAAATTATAAGCATGGCTTTGCTATGATGAAGTAAAATCTTAGCACTGTCCAACTGGCCATATAAACTCCTCATGTGCATGAAGGAATTGCCCTGAAAAGTTGCAGAGACAATTAAAAGGCAATTAAAAGGGAAAAGATTTCCTTTCCTTTCCTTTCCTCAATTAAGTTAAACGTGGTAGAAGTGGAATGGAGGAGACGCGTGCCTTCTAGCATAATGTCAGAAAGTAATGCTCGACTGGAGGATTCCTTGATGCGTATACAGCTGCAGGGTGGCAGTGCTGGGGCGTGCAGCTGCACTTTGCTCCATTTGTGCTACCTGCGTTCTGTAAGTTTGCAGTAAGTCAGTGGGTGATGGTGCTCTTCATGAAAGTAATTCTACACCCATTCGGTGGAACCAGATATATTTTGAAACTTTAGAAGAAGATTAACAACCTAATATTGTATTTTTCCTGATGAAAATTCTGCACTTTTTCTCTAGAAGACAGTCTGGAAGGAGGGCGGGGGCGTGCAGTAAGAGATTTGGTTCTGCTGGAGTTGAAAGCACCGTGAGGGGCTGCACCAGAGGGTTTCAGAAGGATTTCTTGAGTGGCACCTAGGCTCTCCCAGGCTGCTGTTCCTCTGCTGCATGCTGTGGCCCTGCAGTGCACACCAGGAACGGCCTCCTGAGAGCTCCCTGTGTTGGTGGGACACCCGTGCAGCTGCTCTGCTCCGCAGTGTCTCTGCCTCTGAGCAGTCTAACCATGTCCTGCTATCTGCTACAAATTGCGTTCTTCCTGTGGTTTTTTTTCCCCTCCTATTTTCACCAGGAAAAAAAAGTGCTTTCCTCCTTAGTGTGAGCCTGACTTGGTCAAGGGAGAGCTTAGGCAGTCCCTTTCCTTTCCTTCGAAGTTCTGAGCTAAGTGCATGCTTGTTAATTTCAGTCCCTTGCTCTTGCATCTTTTCACTATAAATCAGTGAACTCAGTTCATCAGGGTGCAGTGGGACTTGCAAGCATTCCATCTGCTGGCGAGGGTGAAGCCTCATGCTGTCTTGGCAAACTTTTGAAGATCTAGGTAGATCGAAGGGGGTAATGAATAATTGATGCTTAAAGGATACAGTTTGTATTGTTCCACTGGTTAATTTCTGGTTTTGAGGATTTCAGTTATTTTTGGTTTTTTGGACACTTGCCTGTGGAGGAAATGCTTTCTGACATTGGAGTTAGAGGCTCTCAGTGGTGCTTGGCTGCTTAATTACTGAAAGCAGCAGAGCAAGTGTAAAATTTAATAAATACAGGCTTGCCAGGTATTCTGTAGTTTTGGTTAAGAGACAAGAGCGTGTATGATCTTGTCTGTACCAGATAGTTACTGCAGAATAACGTGGAGTGTGAATGTGAAGCACTTTTTCCCTTGTATAGACAAGCCTTTAATTTTTCTCCAAGAACAAACTGGGAGGTTGTACATATCTTCTTGTCCCTCTTCTGAACTCTGCTGTAGACTTACTGCTGGCAAGGAGTGATACCCAAAGCGTTTGTGCAGCTTGTGAATGTTCTCAGTGATTTCATGCAGTCACAGCACAGCTGGGTTGGAAGGGATCCCAGGTGCCCCCCCCAGCCCCATCCCTGCCCTGGGCTGGCTGCCCCCCACCGATCCATGAGCTGGGGCACCACGGCTCTGGGCGGCGGTGCTGGGGCCTCACTGCCCTCTGGATAAAGAATTTCTTCCTCACATCTGACCTAAGTCACCATAACCTGCGTCCTATCGCTGCACTTTCCTGCAGCCCCTGGAGGCACTGACTGGAAGGCTGCAGTCAGGTCAGTCTGGATCCTGCTCTCTTGCAGGCTGAACGCTCCTGGTCCTGCCTGTCTCTATGGCAGAAGTGCTGCAGAGCACCTGCCCAGCAGTCGGTGCCACTTCACAGCTCTGCTTGTGTGAAGGGAGTGCTGGCAAGAAAGCCTCCAACCCTCCGCTAAATCCATGTCCATCTTTTGTGGTAGGAACTGCTTATCAGATGTGTTCAAACAGGGCTTGTTTTTAATAGTGTAACATGTGCTCTTCATGCTACTGCACTGTACATTCAAAGGATAGGCGCTTCAGTTGAGAGTGAATTGAAAAAATATGGATGTTGGTATTTCCTTCTAGCTCATGCTATAGAGGAATGTCTGAGGCTTGCTCATTGCAGAGCATGATCAAGCAACTAAAACCAGAAAGTTTGCATTTTGCAGGAGACAGAAGGCATCCCAGTATGTGAGGCAGGAAGCAGGGAGGGGAATATTTCTGTTTTGCTGCATTCCTATGGTGAGATTTCAGGAGATAGCTGAGCCAATCCAGCAGTGTGTTCTGATTTAAAGGTGTGGTTCTTCCTTCTGTACCTGCCATGGGATCCTTGTGCTGCTGTTTTTCTCGTGGTTTTAGGGTCACTTAGTAGTTGCCTTGCTTAGTCACTTTAAGTGTTTGTTAACAGACCCAGTTAGGCAGTTGTGTTCTCTGAAATAGATGTCTGAATTTCTAAGGTTCTAAGGTTTCTAAGATTTCCTTGTGTGGCTTGCTCTATTTGAGCAAGAGGCTGGACCAGATGTCATCCAGAGGTCCCTTACAACTGCATCCATACTGTGATTTAGTGAGCAGTGGTACTTCTGGCCATTGTAAATATTTCAAGCTGTTATTGCATGGTACCACTTTACATCTAATAGCTGAGATCAGTTGATACTCTAATGAAGAAACCATCAAAATCTATTTGAAACAGCAGTAATATATTTTAAGTCATGTTAGAAAATGCAGAAGCGCTTGCTTAATGATAGATGTGTTTGTTTCTGTTTTTAACCCTGTGAGGTTGAAAGGATATAATGTGTTCTTTGTATGCAGCGTTTGGATGGAGCTTTGTGTTTACTTTCTGGCAAAAGTGAGTGGCTGTGGTTCCAGCCGGGTCAAGAACATGTATTTTATCTTCCTGTGCTACAGGGAATCTGCTGCCCCAATTAAAATTATATGTGTGTACGTGTGTGTATATACGTAATTTAAATATGTATGTGCACATATATCCATATCAGAATGTGCACCTGTACTGAACATAGACAGGAGATGGGTAGTATTAGGAGAAAAGGCATGAATTTTCCTTTTTGAAAGGAAGGAGGAAAGAAACACTGAAAAAGCAGAGGAAAGAATACTGAAAATAATTAGGTAGAGTGGATGAAGAATAGAAGATCTGGAACTAGATACAGTAAATACATAAAAAGGATCTGAGATACAGTAAATACATAAAAAGGATCTGAGTTGCATCAGCACCATCTTGCTTACTATTATAATGTCACATTAGTGTGTTTTTCTTTCCAATCTCAAGCACAGAGATCATTGCAGACTCAGAAAGTAGGTGTGCTAATGAAAAGCTGCTTTTTCTGGGCTTTGAACGTAACACAAACTTGAACAGTGTTGGTTTGTCTAAGGCTAGAATTTTCAGAGGGATGTCGTGCAGTATCTGTTGGCATGGCTGAGCTGCAGTCCCACCTCCCATGTGGCATTCCTGGGGCCAGAGGGTGCCCAGAACTGCGTGCCTTCATCTGCTGGCCTGCAGTGTGAGGGCTGTGCTTTGCTTCGCTCGGGTGGGGACAGAGGTGCTTCATGAATGCTGTCAATAATCTTGCTGGCTGATGTCCTTAATGTGTCAGTAGAAGAATCCAGGAGCAGACTTAGCTTTCGTTTCAGCACAGACGTGGAAGTTAAATAGTGGGCGTGCAAGGAGCTGCACTGCTGTTTCCTCTTCTTGTGGGTTCACCTCAGTCCTGCTTTTAAAGTACCGATTCCTTAGCAGACTGAGTATAAACTGCCTCAAACATTTTCCTTCTTCTGCCATCTTCTCTGTCAGGACTTGTCCT
The DNA here is from genome assembly GCA_035772895.1 of Perdix hodgsoniae. Lineage (NCBI taxonomy): Eukaryota > Metazoa > Chordata > Aves > Galliformes > Phasianidae > Perdix > Perdix hodgsoniae. The sequence goes on along the minus strand of JAPSGF010000118.1, from coordinate 246,748 downwards.
GCTGGCATGGCCGAAGCTCCCGAAGGAGAGCAGCGGTGGGGCAGTGACACCCGGCAGGGAGCAGGTGCTGGCACACTGCTGGTGCCGCAGGACTTTGGCTGGACTCCTTCCTACTGTTGGTGTGAATTTGCTTTTCGGTGGATGGAAAAAAAAAGATGAAGAAGCCTTCATTTCTAGACTGTAAGTGTGCGTTCTCATGTGATGTCCCACAGTGCTTTCCTCTAGTTATCGTGCACCTCTAATCACAGGCTGCCAGGTTTCGTTAGTGCCAGCTCTGGCTCGGTATCAGGTGATTCCATACAGTACTTGGGAGGAACTTGTTTTCTTTTGCTAAAACATCAATCAGTTGATCTATTACAAGTCTCTGGAAATAGTGATTTTTGCTGTGATGCCACTGTCAGACCAAACGGGGCCGCTGGCATTTCAGGCATACAAAAACACCCCCTTTTTGAAGTCGTCACTTCAGTTATGCTCTTGCTTGTGTGCGTTCTGCTGGTAGAGTGGTGTATCTCGGTGTGGAGCTGCCTAATGCATTTTGTCTTTGTTGTTATTTGTTATATGTAACTGTAGATGAAACAAACACAGAAATCAGCATGTTTGTTGGACCACGTGCTATCTTTCATTTCAAGAAGAGACGTGTAGTGTTGAATCACTCTGAAGTTAAATTTTGATATTGCCTAGAGTACTGTTCTGAGAACCTCCTTGGCTTACCAGTGTCCAGTGAAATTCTCAACGTGTTACTCATTTTAGCCAAGTCTAATTTTGATAAAGGTAGTTACAGGTAGCTAAAGATAGTTGCTCTTCTTTCTTTCTTTTTCAGTTTAAATTGACTTCATTGATGGCCTTTGTACTGACGAAGAATAGAAGTTCACATGTTAGTGTTTGATAGTGATTGCTTTGCGAGTTCTGAGTTACAAATGCACATCTTAAATACAAAAAGACTCCATGCTAGTACCACAGGTGTATAACCAGGTAGATTTCTCCCTAATGAAGATATTAATTCCCTTTACATGGCATAACTTGTTTCCTCCCCTTGAGTTTTAAAGCAGTTGAAATAGAGAAACAAATAAAGTACTGTTTATGTGAGCTGTACTCTAAACACCACAATAAACAAGCAGAGGGCTGTTCGCCTGTCTCAGCTGCAGTCGTTCGTTTGTTAAGCATATGGATCCTAATGATTTTCAGTATGCCTAGAAAAGTTCAAGTGGTTAGCATAGAATATCACTGTGTGGGCTTTGTGGTCATCTTCGTAGTGATGTGACGAAAATGCAGCCCTTGCCTACTTATCATTGTGTGGCTGAAGAGCTTTGCCATCCTTTCTGGAGATGCTGAGTAGAAATTGTATGACTTCAACAAAATTCAATTATGATTAAGCCAGTTCTGTCTACTAGTTACAGTAGACACATCTTTTGTATGCTATCTGACGAGGAAGCGCTGACCACCTTGAAGGAATGTCCTGTACCAAAAGTTATGAGAATTCAACCGACATTACGTTGTATTGCTCGCTGCTGAATTGGCTCCTTCCTCCTATGGAGGAGAGAATAAATTGCATATTGTCTGCAGACGATTGCATGCAGAGCTACTGGAGACAGCTGTATGAGTTTTGAAGGGTAAGGAATCCAAAAGCCAGGCAGTGCTTCTGTATCAGCTAGTAGGGTTATGTTGCCATGCAGATATGAAATGGAATGTCATTGGGCTGGACATGAGATGGAAACCTGACTCCTGGTGCTGCAGCATAAAGAAGAGAGTCCTTTGGTCAGAAGGTGTTAGAGCCCTCTGTACGTCCTACTTCAGATCATTACAGACTTGATGTGTGGCCAGTCAGCCTGATAATGGTAAAGTCTGTAGCCTGTCCAGTAGTAATACTTTCCTGCAAAAGATATGTTACTTTTGGTTATTGCCTGTTGTTAAGTGTAGTTATATTTGTTAACCTTTGTTGTTAAGATTGATTTCTTCGGCATTAATAGTACTTGTAGTCTTTTATTTATTTATTTATTTAGACATTGAGGAAGGCAGATCTCTTTTAATTACTCAGAATTACTGAAAGCTGCACAATGCCTGGGTAGTCTAGGGAGTCAGCTAAGTGTTGGGATCCAGAAGTAATATACATGCTGATAACAGATCTGTCCCCATTTCTACTTTGCTAGATCAGTTTTATGGATTATGAAACAGTGTCTGTGGAGGAGGCAGGTTTAACTGATGCCATGTTGAGGGCTGAAGGAAGAGTGGCTGTGAATGGCTGTGTCGTTTTACGAGCAGCTTGTTGATGTTCATCTGGAAGTGAGGGCTGTATCTAGGACAGCTGAGAAACTGGAGACACTTGTTATTTCCGCGCTCCTAATATTCCATACTTCCTAGACGAAATGGTGCTGTCACCATGTGAGTATGCAACTGCTGAGTAAAATAAGACCCGACTGGGAGAAGTTCGGTCAAGATTTTGGTTAGCAAGATTTTTGCCTTCCTTTCATTTTCTGTATACTGTTGAAGCTGAAATGGCAGCTTCTGACCTATTTCTCATCTAATTTTAGGTTTTTGATTTTCCACAGACATAGTGTGTGCTGGGTGTCTCTTCTGCCAGCAGGGAAGTGATGAATTCTTTCTTGCCTGATGTTTTGACCGTTTCATAATAGATTTAAAAGTAGCAGCTTTGTCACATTTTCCATGTTTGACACTGTGGGATAGAGAAAGATGGGATGAAAGTCACTATTATGGCCGTATGGGGGAAAAAAAAAAAAGTAAAAATCAGTGATTACATTTATTTCATTTATTTGCTAATTGCTGCCCTAATGCAAACGGTATGTGCCGTCCATTGCCTCCTAGGACCCCTGGCTGGGATTCTTGTGTGTTTCTTCAAGACTTATTAACCTTGTGACCTTATTTCTGTCTGGAATACCTCTTCAAATCCTGGCTTTCTGCTTAGGGGAGGGCCAATTTTTTTTTTGTTTTATCTCTAAATTTTCTTGAAGCGAGTTTTATTGCTGAAGGCAAGCAGCAGGGAGTCTTCCTCCGCTCCATCCTTCGTTATCTTGTTTTCTCCATGCACACACACCTTCTGTCCCTGAAGCAAGAACTTATTTTAGTGCATGATCTGTGTATGCTGATCCATGTCTTGGAAAGTTGGAGGAAAGGAAAGATAATTCATTAAATTTAGAAATAAAAGGCAATGGAATGTCAGAGAGGGTAATATACTTGTGTGGAATGTAAAGATATGATGTAAGGGAGGAAGCAGCCCTGGTGACAGTGAATTAGTCTAAATGACTGAGATGAATGAAGTGTCATTTGTCTTGCAAATAACGAACTAGGAGGTAAGGTTCAGAAAGGCTAGATGGCTAGGATACATTTGACGAATCCCCTTAGGACAAGTAGCATCACGTTTTCTTCATAACTGAAGAAAGAGGAAATTCTGTAGGAAGCTGTACGTTTGTACATCACTGCAGTCTTGATATTTTCTCTGGAGAGACTTGACCGTGTGGGTCAAGAAAGGGAGAAACAAACTTATCTACAACTACTCTGTGGTCAGGTAATTTTTTGTGTGTAAAAAAACTTAAGCTTTTTGTGTCTCCTCTTTTGGAAGCGTGTTATCCCCAAGACAAATGAGTCATCCAGTGGTTCATCCACATCACTACTGAATCATTCAGGTTAGTTTAAACAGATGCTTACAACACTGGAATTTAAGATTTCATGCTTTGTTAGTACTCTTCATCTGCTTTAGTGCAAGATGGTTTCTTTACTAAACTGGTCAGTGGGAATTTCTGCAGTACCTGGCACCTGACTGAGAATTCTTGGACAACTGTCAAGCAAAGAGAGACAGTATTATCCCCGAGGCACATTCTGTGGGGATACTGGCTAAAATGATCAGCAGCAGGATAAAAGAGACCAGCAGAAAGCAGACTACTGCAGGATGGAATAGGTGTGTCTGTGAAATCTGGGAAGTCAAATCTAAAACCAGACTGTTGGGAAAGAGGCGCTGCAAATGCACATTGTGATAGCTAACATGATAGTGAGGAGATGTTCCACGCTTCCTCATCTGGCTGTCTCTGATCACCTCTCATGTTGCTTAACATGGCTTGCAGGAGGATCTGTTCCATGACCTTCCCAGACACGGGAGGCTCACCAGCCTGTAGTTCTCTGGCTCTTCTTCTCTCCCTTTCTTAAAAATGGGAGTGATGTTTCCCATTTTCCGCTCATGAGGGATTTTACCTGACAGCCATGACTTTTTCAAACATGATGGGGAGTGGCTGCCCAACAGCCCCTCTCCATCATATCAGCCTTTTTGTTTAGGACTTGGGGATGCATGTTGTCTGGCCCCACAGACTTGTACACATTTAGTCTCATCAGGCATATTCTGACATGCTCTTTGCTTACTGTGTGAATGATTTTGCTCCCCAGCCCCTGCATAGAGGTTCAGCTACATGAGAGGGACTGAATGCCAATGAAGACTGAAGCAAAGAACTCACTGAGAACCTCAGAATTCCCACTGTCTTCTGTAGGGAGTTCTCCCTTCTCATTTTTTCAGAGGGGCTACACTCTGCTTGGTGTTCCACTTCTGCCTGATGTACCCGTAGAATCCCTTGTTATTTTTCACATCCATTGCCAAGTTCAGTTCCATCTGGACCTTGGCTTTCCTGATTCCATCTCTGCATCTTTGGACCACATCTCTGTATTCTTTCTGGGATGCACATTCCTGCTTCTACTGCCTGCACATGCCCTTCTTGTCCCTCAGTTTGACCCGCAGGTCCTTGCTCAGCCGTGCTGCTTTCCAGCCTCCTCTGCTTGATTTCTTGTGCTGGGAGACAGAGAGCTCTTGTACTGTCAGAAAAGCATCCTTAAAGAGTTGCCAGCTCTGCTCTGTTCCTGCCCCTGAGGACTGCTTCCCAGGGCATCTCATCCAGGGATTCCTTAAACAGCCAGAAGTTTGCCCTCCGGAAGTTCAGGGTCCTGACTCTAGTCTTCATCAGGCCCAGATTCCTAGAGATCGTGAACTCAAACAGGGCATGTTTGCTACAGGCCAGAGCATCTCCAATCTTAATTTCTTTAATGAGCTGCTCTGCACTGGTGAGCACCAAGTCCAGCAATGCTTTCCCTGGACAGGGAAGTTATTCTCAGTGTGCTCCAGGAATCTCCTGGTTGAAATCCCACCCCAATCAGGATGAGAGCCTGTAAGCCTGATGCTTCTCACAGCTGAAATGTTTTTGCATTAATTTACACACTTGTTCTTAGTGATCATCTTACTGGTCAAGTATCACCTGTTAAAACTGCCCGCTTTCTTCTTAATGGGACCTCTTCTCAGCTCTGTAGCAGGGCAAAGTCAAGGCTTTAAGTGTAGGGATGTTTGAGTTTGTTGTTTTGTTGGTTTGGTTTTTTTGCGAAGTACTCTTCTTCTGACCTAGATATTTTGTTTTTCTTGCTTGAAAAGTCTGGTGTATAGAGCACACTTGAAAGTTTTCTGCAGGCTTCTATTAAAAACAAAACATAGGAGCTGTGAAATAGAAAATGAAATGATGAGCCCTGCATTTTGAATGCCAGTTTGGACATCCAAGTTACATGCTTCCCATGTAGTTGCTTGTTACCTATTAAAATTCAGGCCTTGGGTTTAGAATGTGTGCCTTTTCCGCAGCTACTCATGACTTACGTTATTAAATCCACCTCATGACTCCTTATCAAAAGCTCACTAAAGATAATTCATTTCAGACGCTGCGGTGAAAGCCTTATTGGAGAAGTACTGGACTTTTGTTAAATGGTTTGCTTGTGCTCACCTAGCTTTGTGGGTTATATAAAGGGATCTGTATGTTCTTTGGAAAAACAAATTGAATTCAAGTAGTTGTTAACTGCTTTGAGGTGGTCTTGGGGATGCCCAAATACTGAAAGTATTACAGTTGACCACAGAGAATGGTTCTTTCATAGTAGGAACCTCTGGGCAGGGACTACACAGTTACAGCTTGGGGTAAGTTTTATTCATCCCCTCGGATCTGCTGTCACACTTGGAAATATTATTTATTTGTCAAAGAGAAGATGAGTTAAAGCAAGGAATCAGTAGCTCTGTAGATGCATATTTACTTTTCATCAGCTTAGAAATATATCCAAAGGATGACACGTTGTCTTTTAGTGAGAGAATTAATTTTTCTTCCATTTCTTCTTAGACGTTATCATCACTGTAAGAATAAAGGGGAGGTCTCTGGTAATCTGCATAGTATCATAGGATGGCTGGGGTTGAAAAGAAGCACAATGCTCCTCCAGTCCCAACCCCCTGCTGTGTGCAGGTCGCCAACCAGCAGCCCAGGCTGCCCAGAGCCACATCCAGCCTGGCCTTGAATGCCTCCAGGGATGGGGCATCCACAGCCTCCTTGGGCAGCCTGCGCCAGTGCCTCACCACCCTCAGTGTTGAAAACTTCCTTCTAATATCTAACCTAAACCTCCCCTGTCTTAGTTTAAAACCATTCCTCTTTGTCCTATCAACCTATGTAAACAGTCATTCTCCCTCCTGTCTATATGCTCCTCTCAAGTGCTGGGAGGTACTTGGACAGAGTGAATGATTTGTGTCGTTTCTTTACAAAAGGAACCCAAAGAAAATTTTGTTAGATTTTTAAGCCTAAATGCCAATTAGACACTGTTAGAATATATAAAACTACCTTTAGTTTCATGTGAAATTGCCTTTAGAAAAAAAGATCATGTACACTGCATGATGAACAAAAATATGGAACTCTCACCCTTTTTGGGATCAGACTTGATGAGCTTGGTGAGCATGGATGACTATGAATAGGTGAGGATTGAAAGAAACTGGAGTTGAAGTACTGAACATTCTGCATAGGAATGATGGAAGCAGTTGGTGGAAGGGGGTTAAAACATACATAAGCAGTATTTTTACTTATTTTTTAGTTAAAAGGAGAGATGGAAGAATACAGGAGCCATTATGCTGCTGCGGTGTAATATAGTGATGGAACGAGTTACTTGTAGTCCTTCAACTAGAATACTGTTACTAAGAGCTACTCTGATTATCCTTCTCTAAAGAAAATACTGGCATACAGTTATGTCAGACATGAAATACTGTGTAGCACAGCTTCTTTCATTGGTCTACATTCAGTTGTCTACAAATTAAAGATAATGGATGTTTAAAAAGCAGCTCACAGGCAGCACATGTTAATTTCTGGGCAAGTGGACTGTGCTGTGTTGCTGTAAAGCCTCGAGCACCTGTGGGTCCAGCAGTTCTGTCTGTCTGCTGAACAAGGCCCACTTGTATTGATGTTGATGCCATTGTGTCTTGCCTTATTCTCCAGATGAACTGTGTTCTGTGCCATATTTTAGAAGCCATGAGCTTGCCAAGGTTAGATGGGAACTTTTTGATACCTATATCTAACCACATTAGCCAGTTTGTGCTGCCAGGTTAAACACGCTCTTCCAGTTTTATGACGTAAACCATTAAACCAGGGTATCAGCATTTAGAGCTTAATAGTTTTCAAGGTGTTCGTATCTTTTTTAGCACATAACAAGAATTTAAGATGTTGCAGCTTTGCAGGACAAGACAGTGAAGTTTGTATTAGAACTTCTATATTGGAATTCCAGGAGGTGCAGAAATTTATAAATAAAAATAGCTTCACTGTTACTTAATATTTTGCACAGCATTCAGGCCATCTATTTTTATGTTAACGATCAGCAGCAACATTTTGCTCATAAGCTGCCCTGAAAATGTTCTTCTTTCTTGTTATCAGGGGGGATGGAAGAAAGAAAGCCTGAGGGCCTCCCTTCTTTGTATGTAGAAATGTGTCAGAATGGTTTTACTCCTAGTTTGTGCTGATGATTCCTTTTTCTGTATGCTTTCATCAGTAATCTAGCCCAAAATTTGCTCTCCCTTTTTGTTGTGACTGTTACTTTGTTTTCGGTTTCTTTTCGACGCCCGCAGCCATTATCAGTTCTCTCCCTTCAACTACCAGCTGTCGGACCTGGCAGGCCTCGGCGTTCGTAAAGCGGGGCTGGAGAGTCGGTAGGCAAAAAGCCGCCCAGGAGGCAGCGCCGTGTGCTCGCAGCCGAGGCCGACTGCAGCGGGGGGTGTGCGGGGGGGTCCGTCCCCTCCGCCCTGCCCGAAGTGAGGAAACGGGGCTGTGGGAGCCGGAACGGGGCGCCGTGATGATGAGAGAAATCAGCTCAAAGGTTGCGTGTGTTCAATGCTCCGTAGTTTTGTTTTTTAATAAAATACATGGTTTATTATGTTGCAGAGTATACTGTGGTAAGGATGTAGCTGATATAAGATAAGCGTTAGATGGTCTTCATATACGTCAGATTGTTCTGCTTTATTAATGAACGAATGTTCAAAGTGCCACAGAACGTGCCAACAGCAGACAGCACTGAACAGTTGTGGAGGAAACATTACAGTTCCAAAGCCAGACAGAAGGTGGGAACACCAAGTTGGGAACCCTTCTGCAGCTCTTACTCTTCTTCCCACTCTTCTACATCTGCATTTTCTGTCTGTCTTGAATTTTGTGATTGAACACTGCTCTAGTGCTTTAAATATACTTGCTTTATGTAATGCTTTAAATATACCTGTGAATGCCCACCAGTGAGGCTAAAAGCCACACTACTCCTGAGTATTGTGACCTACTGTAATCAGCTGAGAAAGTTTTCATTTTTAAAGAGCTGTCTGATGCACGTTAAAATGGGTTCCAAAGAGCTTATGACATTCAGACTGTAATATTAAGGTGAGATTTATGTATCTGGGTTTCCAGAACAGATGAGTGCCTAGTGTGTGAATGCTATCCGTGGGGTCTGTGTGGTTCCAGATCCACACACAGAGTGGCATCTGCAGTCCTGTGGTGTGAAGTGGTGGGAAGGAATTGAGATGAGCCAGAAAAATGGGCGTATTAATTTAAAGTGCTTTGTAATAAAATACAAAAATCCTTTGTAAAATATTGTTCAGGAACATGGAAAGGAGATCAGCTGGAGCCTACAGATTGTTAGAGAAGATATCAACAGTACTCTGGTTGGCTGAGAGGGATGACACATGTATCACAGCTGTCCTGTAGCAGTGCTGTACTTTACTCAGTGGTGTGAGGCCATCAGAGAGGCCTGGTGCAAGTAGCCTACGCTGCAGCACATTTACAATTCTACAGTTCTACAGAATTCTACAATTCTGTAGAGGCAGTGCGTGGCTTTCCTGGGTCGGTGTGCTTGTAGATGGAAGTTTCTGTTTTGTGGGCATCGTTTCAGCGGTTGCATGGATGGGATGTGAGTACATAATGAAAGATCTTAGCACAAAAGAAGAGCAATTTTAATTTCCTAATTAAAGTTCCTCATGGAACTTCAGGAACTGTTTTCTTATTAAAAAAAGGTCATCTGTTGCTCAGGGAAGTGTTGTTAACCATGTGTTTCAGTCCAGTCTTCTCAGTATGCTGGGCAGACGTGGTGAGTGCTGACACATGGCCTTTGCCTATAGGACGTGATTGATTCTGAGTCACTGGTGTTACAAGCACATTGAGTATATGTGTAATAAAAAATATGGTCCTACTCTGGGAGTGTTTGGGCAAGTTTTCATCTTTTATTGCTGGAAGTTAAAAGGCCTGAGAGTACAACAGAACTTGCTCTACTGTTGCAGTGTCTTTTTTCCTTTATTAGTCCTCAGAAGATGCCGTGTCCAAGGCACGGGTCATCAAAGTGTGTCTGCTGCCTGCGTGCCCCACAGTGTGTGATGCTGAGGAGCGTAACTGTCGGTGTAGCTTGTTGGTGATGTTATTCTGCTGCAGGAAAAATAAGCATCTTGTGTGCACAGCTGTACGCATTTGGAACTGACCCAGGGATCAGTGTATTGAGTACAGTGCAGGCTGTGGAAACCTCCTGGTTTTCTAATTGGTAAAATCATAGAATCGCTCAGGTTGAAAAGACCTTAAAGACCATCGAGTCCAACCACAACCCAACCATCCTACCCTAACAGCCCTCTGCTAAATCATGTCCCTGAGCACCACATCCATACGGTTCTTAAACACATCCAGGGATGGTGACTCAACCGCCTCCCTGGGCAGCCCATTGCAGTGCTTAACAACCCTTGCTGTAAAGAAGTGTTTCCTGGTATCCAACCTAAACTTACCCTGGGGCAACTTGAGGCTATTTCCCCTCACCCTGTCACCAGTGAGAAGATGCACTTCAGGTTGTTTGTAGGAGCATAAGAACTCTGTTGTACTGATTGTTCTTTTTTCTGCCTTATTTCATTAAATTGAGTGAACTTTCTGAAGACGCCGTATTCTTTGGGGTGGAAGATTTTGGGCATTTTCTTTTGATTTCACGCGTTTTGTACGGTATTCTGTAACATTCAGCATCACCTGATTACTTTTTCTTTCCTTCTTCCTCTTGTGTATCCTATGCTAAACAGAGACAGTTTTCAGCAGTTTTTCAATGAAAAAAATAAAATAAAATTGAATGTATGGGTGCTCCAGAAAGCTTTTTGAGAAAGAGCTGCTCTCCACAATTGCTTGCATTCTGCTTTCCATGCTTGTAACCAAAGCTAGTTACCTGAAACATCTAAACTGTCTTCCACTTTATAACCTGGATATCTTTTCCTTAATAATCCCCTGGAATCTGCAGCTGCTGCTCACTTGGGGTTGACTGTTAAAGGTGAGATTTGAGTGCAGAGTGGGAGAGATGCACGTGCTCACGGACGCGAATATGTGGGCGCATACCTGTGCTTATAGCAGTGATGAGAACTGCAGTAACACAGAGAACTTGTTTGGCTCTTCCTTTGTTGGTTAGCAGCATGTTGTATGTAGGTAAAAACCAATGGTGTGTGATCCCACATCCCACATCACCACCTGTTCTGTGCTTCTGTGGTTTGGAGCCTCCAGCTGGCCGGGCTGCTCTGCAGCTCCCGCAGCTGTGCTGATGAGCTCAGGACAGGAGCTGGAACTTTACTCTCCTTTTGCCCGGGTGTCTTACAGTAATGTACACAGGTTTAGCCTTGTAACCTTAATTACACTTGGAATGTGGAGAATGCTGAATTATTACCTTTTTTTTTTTTTAATAAGATGGTGAACTCTTAATTGCTTAGTTCAAGTGTTGAAACATTTTTTCTGCTTTGAGGCTTGGCTTAAACAAGCTGCATTGCAGGGAAAATAAAGGAAAAAAAAAGTATCTGTTTACCTCCCTGTTTTATTTAAATTGATCCATCCTGTATTCTGTTTGGCTTTATGTGAGTGGCCAATACTGATCTGCATTTCTTTCTGTTATCCTTTAGGAGCAACACTTAAAATGTTAAAGGCAGTTTTAAAGAAGAGCCGAGAGGGTGGAAAAGGGAGCAAAAAAGAATCAGGTATGAATATTCATTACAGAGGATGACTCATATTCCCCATGGTAGGTTCACCTGTGCCACTGGCCCTCTGCTCAGACAGGAATGGTTTCATGCAGAACACTCATTTTGTGTGAGGAGGAGGCTTAAAGCTGCCTGTGAGTGTGCACCCAGTGCATTCGTTCCTGAGTTGCTACTAGGAAGAAGGGCAGATGAGAGCAGCTTGCTCTTCATTCTTACCATAGAAATACTGAGGGCAGGATGAATGGATGGTTCTGAGAGAGATTTGTTACTATTTCTTGTGGGTCTTACATGTTGTGTCTTAAGCAGTTTTGTTTGTTTGCTTTAGCTGTCCTAAGTTGGCGATTGCCTGCATTGTGGGAATCTGTATTTTTCCTACTAAGCAAAAGATCATTAGATATAAAATACTTGCAATAGATTTCAACTTAAAAAGAAGAGAAAACCTTGTATATTACATTTCTGCAGAACATGCTCCATTATTTCAGTTGGCTTTTTAGTAACATGAGCATTGTCATTCTGTTGACCCAGTATCAGGCCTGAAGGAACATGAATAATGGAAGCATTGTGCTTAGTTCAGAGCATTCTCCCTGCACTAAAATCCCATCAGAAGTTTAACATCAAATGTAGTACATAGCACACATGAAAACTTGATTAATTTCAGTAGAATTTAATGTGGTAAGTAGTTGGGATTTTTTTGTTTTCCATTTTAGAGTCTTTGTTGGACTTCTGTATAGTGCTGAAAAAGTGTTGTATCAACAAAAAACTGCTGTTTAGAATGTAGTACTGCAGTGCAAAAGCAGAAAATCTGGAGAAATAAGAGTGGGATCAGTGCTTGTGATTTCTGTACAAGGGAATGAAAGGTTTGGAAATACTTATGTACTGATATGCATCCAATGATTAGTGATTGTCTTCATATTCAGATTTTTTAATTGGGGTAACAAAAAAGTTCAATTATCAATAATTTTTTCTCGGATTTTAGTTAGTTCTACTGTAGATCAAATTTTGCTACCCTGCTCATTTAAGACCACGTTTCCATTGTTTTTCCTTCTTGCATTCTGGTATCTACACGTGAAATATCTTTGACATGAATACGATATAATGTTATTTCTGTGTTAAGTTGTGCTGCATACTGGCGTAGGTTTACTTATTTTTTGAATACGTGTAATCTCCTTATTGACATTTTATACTAAATGAGTTGGAAGAAAATTGTGAATTTGATATTTATTCCTCTTCTTACATATGCTCATTTACAATTAGGAAATGGATTGTGGTCGGTATTCTATTGAAAAATAAAATGGCTTTCAAGGGCATGTACCTTTTGCTGAGTTGTGACTGCTTGTATAATATTCTGCCATTCATATTTTTCTTTCTGGAAAGCCTGGATTTTTTGGACAGGCTGGAGAGGTTGGTCCTTGACAACCCCATGAAGTTCCACAAGGCCAAGTGCAAGGTCCTGCACTGGGGCCAGGGCAATCCCAAGCACAGGTACAGGTTGGTCATAGAATGGCTTCAGAGCAGCCCTGAGGTGAAGGATTTCAGAGTGTCCATTGATTCAATGTGAGGCAGCAATATGCACTTGCAGCCCAGAAGGCCAACTGTATTGTGGGCTGCATCAAGAGGAATGTGGCCAGCAGGTCAAGGCAGGTGATTCTGCCCCTCTGCTCTGCTCTCATGAGACCCCACCTGGAGTACTGTGTCCAGTTCTGGAGCATCCAACACAAGGACGTGGAGCTGTTGAAGCAGGTCCCGAGGAGGGCCACAAAGATGATGAGAGGGCTGGAGCACCTTCCCTGCGGGGCAGGCTGAGAGAGATGGGGCTCTTCAGCCTGCAAAAGGCTCAAAGGAGACCTTCCAGTACCTGAAGGGGCCTACAGGGAAGCTGGGGAGGGACTTCTTATAAGGGTGGGTAGTGACAGGACAAAGGGAAATGGTTTTAAACTGGAAGAGGGTAGATTTAGACTAGATATGAAGAAGAAATTCTTCACTGTGAGAGTGGTGATACACAGAACGGGCTGCCCAGTGAGGCTGTGGATGTTCCCTCCCTGGAAGCACTCGAGGCCAGGCTGGATGGGGCTGTGAGCAACCTGGGCTATAGGGAGGTGTCCCTGCCTGTAGCAGGGGGTGGAGAGATGATCTTAAAGGTCCTTCCAACCCAAACCACTCCGTGATTCTATGAAAATTACATGCAGGCAAATAACTTGTTTAGTTGGAATGGTTTTTTGATACCACTTTTCCCACATTCTGTCTCGTTATGACTGATAAACTTGTAACTAAGCTGAAAGCAGTGAGAGCTTTAGATAACCTCTTACCCAGTCAAAGGATTGAGATCCTCGAATAAAACAAGTTTGCATTTTAAAACCAAGTATGTGTATTCAATTGACATTTTCTGTCTGGACTCTCCACGATGTTAGGCTTTGAATTGTAAATGCGAAGGGACTTTCTGCCAGGTTAAGCACCTACCACTAGCTGGAGCATAAACTTTTACTGGAATACTTTCAAGTTTCAGTGTGACTTTTGGTTGTTACTCTAAAAATATTTTACAACAAAAGAGGCATTGTTCCATGCTTAAAACATGGAACTGTTTTTGATTGTTTTGTGTTGCTTTGTCCATGTTCTGGGGCTGCTGATGGTTATTTAAAAATTGAAACTCCTTTTTTTTTTTTTTTTTTTGCTGAGCAGTGAATATTTTGTGGTGCCTGCTTTTTACCAGGAGCTAATTCCAGTAATAAATCCTGTGTACATTTAGGAGGGAAAAAGGAAAGCAATCTTCTTGAAGCATATAAATAGAAATTTCTTCTGTGACCCCAGTAACTTCTGCTCATCACATGTTTTTTTTTAAAGCATCCTAAAAAAAAAAAAAAAAAAGTTATCACAACAAGAGAATGTATTTTGTGTGCAGAAAAAGTAATCCAGATTTCAGATATAACTGCCAGAAAGTGGGCAGATAAACCCAAGTACAAGCATGACTGCCAAAGGTTGTCCATTTGGTTCTTTGAACTTTTGTTCTAATCTTTACTTGCTTTGTTTCTCGCTTAATGCCCTTCACTGCTGCCCAGTTACTTAGGCTGTAATGAATTTGCTTCCCCTTCCGGGCTAGTTCCTCCTCTTTTTGGTCAGTCCAGACCTCATTCTCAATAGCAAGAGAATTAAATGTTGATCTTCTTTAATGGCTTCATTTTACATGACAGAAGCCTGTTTGTATCCCAGAAAGATCACTAATGAACTGCTTCATTTCTATGAGTTTCTCTTCATCTCTTGGTCACCTTGGCGTGGTCACCTTGTCCATGCTGCAAAGACTCGGTCCCTTGGCACCTTCTGTTCTCCTAGATTCCTTTCTCATTGTATTGAATCAGCTGTGTGTGCACATGCATGTGAGTGTTTTCATTTTGAAAGGCACAAATACCTTAAAGAGCAGCTGTCGGTGTTGCAGAGTCAAAATAAAGCACTGTTTATGCTTTCACATGAGAGTTCTGTCCACTGTTGCTCATCAGTTCTATCAAAAAGTAGGATGCGAATGGAACACAGGGGAAAATGGTTCCTTAAAATATCAAAAATGATGGGTTTGGTAATCCTTGCTTTTCATATTTCTCAGACATAGCAGTGCATTATTCCCAGAAGCGCTGGATTGTATTCCTGATGCCATACAGCTAACGCCCTTTTTCCCCACAGCTATTTCCTTCTGGTGATGTCTGTAAAAACTTTTATTTATCATTTGTTAGGCTAAAGCGTGCCCACCAGCTATTCTGCCAGAGCGGAAGTTACTAATACCGTCAGGAATGGCTTGTGTTTCTGTGTGGGGTACGTCTGCTTGCAGAGGCCGTGTTACCGCAGTGCTGCATGGACGCACGGTGGCGGTTTGTTACTCGTGCTCTCCCTGAGAACTAGTTCTCACAGAGTTGTCGTGAGGCCTTTAGTGCATTGAGAGCCACGTGTAAAGCAGCTGAGAAAGTCACCCAGCAGTAGTTTAGATCTTTTGCACACTCCCCCTGTCAACTTTACTTAATTCTGTCACAACTCAGAGCACTGTACTTCTAAAACAGCAAAGGAGTCATGCCTTTTAGGCTCATATTTTCAGCTTGCCATGCTGAAGAGGCTTTAAACAGCTTTAGAGATTTTGTGGTGAGTGTATATGTAGAAATTATCGTGGAATCACTCTTGTACAGGGCCAGGTTGTATTTTGATAAACTCCAAGGATGGAGACTGCAGCCTTTTCTGCTGTTCAACAACCCTCACAGTTTTTAACACTGAAACACTGGAGTTAGACGGATGTAGCGATGCCTCTATTCCAACACGTGCCAGGGCAGTTTGAGGACAAAGCATGTGCAAACAGGTTGAGTTTGAGGCAGCCACCAGATTTAATGCTGGGAGTGAGCTGTTATGTAGAGAATACTGATTTCTCTATTGTCTTAACTGTTTATTGAACCCTGAGGATTGTTGACGTAGGCCAGCAGTGACCTTGGTAGGTCACCTCTGCATCAGTTCTGTTAATATTTTCTTTTTCCAACAAAAGTTTGTTGTGGTACTCAGGTTTTTATCAACTTCTGATTTCCTGCTTGGAATTTCCTACAATAACTTGAAGTTCTTAGCAGTCACACAGCAGAGTTTGTTCTTTGCTTCTTTGCTGTCCAGTTTACACCAAAGTTAGGCTTAATCAGAGCTTAATCAGAGTTACAGCCAAGTTCTTGTTTGTTTGAGAGGTGCTATCGGTGCTCTGTACATCTTGGCGTGCTTGCTAGGAAGCCTTTAAAGCAACAAAAAAAATCCTGTAGAGCTTTTTTTAAAAAAACATCTGTAAACAGATTCCTTTTATTATAGCAGAATTTTTTAATCAGAATTACTTTTTTAAGTGGGCTGAGGGTCTTCTGTTTCACTTAGGCAGGCAAATTAAGGGAACAAATACAGAATCACCCACCTCAGAAGCAGACAGTGATGTCAGTGGAATGTCTGCTGAGCAGTTGCTGCCAATATTCAGACGTAGGTAACCTGCATTTTGGTTGGATAAGCTTTCTGTTTTGAAGGTAGAGATCCTTTTATTTATTTATTTATCTATCTATCTATTTATTTATTTATTTTTAATGACAAAATTACCTGATTTCTGGCATCAACACCATACTGTAGTTTGTACATAATCTGGTAAAGTAGCTGAAGTTCTTTGGTTTCTAAGAAACTTGTACTGAATGAAGAATATATTTTATTATGTCTAATACTGACATAAATACTGGAAAGGTTTTCATTTTAATTATCCTCTCTGTTCAAGAGAAGGATTAGTTTAATCTTAAAGTTTAAGACCTAGATCCTAATATCCTTAAAATACCAAATCATTCCGTTAGTCTGCCTTCCTTGTATCTATTTGCATCTTAAAAAAACAAGCAAACAAACAAAAACAAGAAAACACATCATTAATCTGATTATGCCTTTCAGTTGCATCCCGAGGTGCAACTAAACTGTGATTTGATTTCCATTGCCTTTAGCAAACAGCTTTTAGAAGGGCATTGGAGGAGCAGGTTCTGCTTTCTTGGCATGGCTCACGTTTGATGGCTGTCCTCTGCAGTTCCATAGTATCCCAACCACGTTTTAATTAGAACCTGCCATTTTTTTCTGCTGCAGCTGTTAGTGTTTAAAAATGTTCCAACCTCACTGAGGAAATGATGTCCTCGTAGCTTGAGACCAGTATGCTTGGGCTTTCACAGGGCTTCTATCGTAATAGCATGTATAAGAATGACAACAAGTGAAAGTGAGTTTAAAATTAGAAAAATAACTGAAAAGGAGTATTTCTGTGAAATATGTTGTGGATGTTTGTTTGCTTGTTTTAATCATATTGCTCTTAGAATCTGAGTCATGGTCTGTGTACCTGTCCTCACTGTACCTCTGGCAGTGTCAGGGAAATATGATCGGAAGAAAAAAAATAGAGAAGAAAAAAATGGTGAGATGTAAATAGACTGTAAAACATCTTCAAACTTATTGCCATAATCAAATCATCTCAATTTAGTGATTGAAGATATGCCTCAGCAGTGTATTCAGGGCTTTTGTAGGGCTTTTCCATAATGTATCATTTCATGTACAGCCCAGAAGGACAAATTGAAATCCAGTTTATTGAGAAAACAGTGAGGTAGGAACAGTTTGCTGCTTCATAGTACAGGGGAGTTGAGGGTGAACTTGTTAACCCTGAAGGGGGAGGAAGTAATTTTGGCCTTTGGTCTCCTGTTTCTTGTGCTCTCTCTGTAGCTGGATTCCAGCTGGAATTCTTACAGAAATTCCTAATCACTGCCTCAGCAACATATCCAATTAAAAATTCTTAATAACGCTGTTTTCTCATTGTGGTTACTTGCATTACTGTGCTGCTTCCGTGCTTTTTCTTCACGTCCAGAAACCAAAATGAGCATTGCAATAGTTTTTCAGTGTCATTCAACAAATAGGGGGTGAGGCTGTGGCGCTGCCCGGAGCCGAGGTGCCCCATCCCTGGAGGCTGTGGATGGGCGCTGGGCAGCCTGAGCTGGGGGACGGCTGGGCTGAGGGATCCCTTCCAACCCAGCCACGTTTAAAAACTGCTACTTTCAGAGTTTAATTCTGAAAAGAACAGAGGAAAAGATCCTCAGCCTTTTGTTTTCTATCAAAAGAAAATGAGAACTTAGTGACTCGGGTATGAGATTCTTTTTTTTTTAAATCCCAAAAGGTATGTAGTTCTATTTTCTAAAATGTTCAGGTTTTCTCTTCTAATTATATACTTGGACAGTACTTGTTTTTGAGATGGGTGCATTACAGCATTTTGTCGAAATACTGAGGCCACCTTTCTGGTTCCCAGGATTTAAAACTGTAAAGCTGTACTCCTGTAATACTTGTAATGTCATTTCATAATTAACACAAAGTTCATTAATTTTTTTAATTTCTGTCCTGACATGGTTAAGCTGGAGTTGTTTATTTAAATCAGTGCCTGTTACTATGAGTTTTATTTGAAGAAAGAGGAGAACTTTTGGAAGGCGATGGTTAAGTTGATTTCAGAGGTACAGAAGAGTAAGTTTCACATTTATGAAAGTCAAGAGAAGTTTGACTCTAGCACAGCATTCTTCAGGGTCGTTCATCTCACAAATGAATGTACGTAGCTGTCCTGTACGGCTCTTGTGAGAAAAATAGTATGCCTAGGAAAAAAGTCATCTGAAGTACGTGCACCCTTGGAAATATGCAATTAGATTTTAAGCTTTGTGCTCGTTTGGTTTTGTGCAGACTTCTGCAAAAGAGTGGAGGCTGAATAGACACAAACATTTTTACTTCTGGCAAAGGAATCATTTGTTTTTGCCTGGGCGTTCCCTGAGAGCACGCTAAGCTGCCTGCAGTGGATCATGGCAGAAGAGCAGCTCTTCGGAATGGAAGGCAGCAAGCGAATGGCAGCAGTGAACAAGAAAGGATCTTAGGGAGCCACACTGATCTGAAATGTTTCCTTACTGTAAGACAAGAAACCATAATAGGGAAACCATATTTTAAAAGAAGTCACTTCTGTTTTCTTTGTTGTTCTGTTTTTCCTCTAGTTCTACTTTGGATTCCCATACTTCAGCTGAGCTGCTTGTTGCTGTGTGGATCTCTGTGAAAAATATTCCGAGTATTTTCTTTCTTCTCTCTATCCATTTTGTTTTATGTTTCACACTGATTCAGTTTCATGTAAATTATTGAGCAGAACCCTAAGTGGGATAGTAAAAAAAACCACAAGGCTGTAGTTAGATGCTAAACTTTTGCTTTTCAGCTGTTTCTGTCATCTGACGAGGAAGAACTCAGCACTTTCTGCATGTGTTTCTGCTGTCCTTCATTGTTGTGAGCATATATTTTCTTCTGTTTTGAAAACATATTCTTGACTGCACCAAAGCTGCACTTCTTGCACCAGTAGGATAGATCTCTTTCCTGCGTATTTTCCTATTTTGATCTGCTACTTAGTGTTCTGAACCAATGCTTGGTTTGTTCCTGATGGTAAATAAAACATTTTGCTGTCAGATTGCCTTTAACTGGACTTCTCAGTTTTGAAACAGAACGATAAACAGGCTGAGCCTAGAGTGGTTTTGTGTGAGCGCTTCTTTGTCAGGCGCTTCTAACTGGGTGTAGGGAGTCACCAGACTGAACTTCTCCTACCTACTTCAGTACGCAGTGCACTTTCAGATGGTCACTGAATTTCAGGGTATCACACTGATCCCAATAAGTCTTTCAGCAGTAGATATCCTTTTGTCTTTGTAAGAAATGTAGTATTGCCTCTGAGGATGAAATCTGGAAAGCTGCTATTTTGTTTAAGGTGAAGTTTTTCTTCCCACTTGCTGTCTTTATTGCAGTGAAATAAAATCTTGCTTGGTTGTGCTTTTTAAATTTTCCAGTGAATTTCCTGTTTGGATTCCGTAGTGGCAGGTACATAGTGAGAAGAAAGGGATCATGCTGACTTGTTGATGGCAACTAAATGTTTTTCTGTATTAAATATCTGTATCTTGATATATGACATAATGGATGTTAACATTTTATTTTTAGCAGGGGACTCCTGCCCAGAGAATGCTTTGCAGAGTGTTGCAGCATCTGGCCACAGTGCAGATCTTCCCACTGGCAATCAGTCCATCCCAGGGGATGCTTACAGGATGAACTTGGCTAAAGGAGTCTCAATGTCTTTGCCATCTTCACCTCTGCTGCCACGCCAGTCTTATTTGATGCAGTCACGATCAAACAAAAAGTCCCCAGGTAAAATGAAATTGATGTGCCAACTAAAACTTTTTTTAACTAAAACTCTTTAACTCAATTTTGACTCAATTTCTGACGCAACGTAGAAGTAACACTTTTTAACATTTTATATTTTACACCATCTCTTTCAGTAAAAGAAATGAACGGTGGAGGCTTTTTTGCATGTTCTTATGTAAAGAAGATACTGGTGGTTAAATGGACTATTCCAAATGGCAAATAATTATTCTAATTTGTATAGCAGATATTTTTATTGAAACATCTGAATATGTTTAAAACTGATAGTTTATGGTTAGTATTTCAGTTAGTAGAGAAAGCAGCTGCAAAACTGTACATGTTATTAACAGTGTTGTTACTGATTATTGTTTTAAGGGAATACTTGCTTCAGAGTGTTGCTTATGTTTTACAGCTAATTTATTTTGTCTATGGATATGAAATATTAATAGATAAATTGCTGTTGAAGTCATTTTCAGTCTGTGTCCTTAGTAGTGACTGCATGCTTATGTGTGTGCCTTACTAAATAAGGTACTCCATCTGGTTCCCTTTTATCAGCATTCTGCACATATAAATCATTCCAACACTCTAACATCAGTTGACTTGATTCAGGTCAAAACTTGAGTGTCAGGTGAAATTGTCCATGTTATTGTGCAAACACTCAGCAGTTTTGAAATTCTTTGTTGTAAAGCTTACAAAGGGTAAGAAGAGGACTGGCAAAAGTGGATTCTGGTTGGCACTGAAAAAGGCCTTGATGAACAACCATTTTAAGAAAATTAAAGAAAAAATATTACCCAAAGAAATAGTAGAGGATAGCAAATACAAGTATTCTTATTTTGACTCCCAATATTTACAGTCCAGGCAAAAATCTGAGGCACAGGAAGTATTTTCTTGTCTTGTTTCTTGCTGCAAGTGACTTTATGTACAGCTTTGCAAGGACTTCATGTTTTAATGTAGAGGAGAACGTGTTGGCTTTTTTTGCCGAAGGCTTAAGTGAACCTTAGGATCAACTCCTTGTTCTGTTGCTGTTGGGAAAACTGAACTGCATTTGAGATGGTATCTAACCAACCCTGCAGCTCAGTTTCCTTTAGTGGCACACTTTTATAAGCGTAGTAGTAGACTGCTGTTTCTCTCGCAGAAAATGTTTAGCAGTCCCTGCATTTCAAATGGGAAGCCATATTCACACCTTCAGAATCATTCCGCTGTGATCAATAGACTAAAAACTAAACATACTGAGAAGATAGAGAAGATTCCCTATGAAATGTTTTGAATACATTGGCATTCCTGTGCCATTGTTTGGGATGAATGCCTAACTAGATACCTAGCCAGAAGAAACATTCTGTGCTATTCCTTTGAGTTTCAACAAATTGAAGCTGATGGAAAATGATTTAATACACGTGATCGGGCTAGCAGCCATAAGTAATAAAAAGCAAGAAGGATGCTAGCTGTACTAATTGCAAAGCACTCTGTTCAGTAGCATGTTAAGAACTTTAGTGTGAGAGTGGAGCAGGTTGCTCAGAGAGACTGTAGCTTATCTGAAGATATTCGAGTCCCATCTGAATGCCTACCTGTGTGATTCGGTGCAGGGAGGCTGCTCTAGCAGGGTTGGACTCAATGATCTCTAGCGGTTCTGTCCAACCCTTGCAGTTCTGTGCTATGAACAGTACCTTGAGGTTTTATTCATGATATTATGGATGAAAGCAGCAGGGATTGCAAGGAGAGTTAAAGAATCATCCTGAAGTTCAGATGTGATGAAGCTGTTCTGATGAAACTACTACTCAGTGAGGTAAATTTCACATGAACGATATTGTTAATAGCCCTAAACATCTTTGAAAATATGTAAGGCAGTAAACCAAAGGGAGAAATTTGTCCATTGAAATATTGTTCTACCTTTGTTTCTTTCTGTAGTTCTAATTCTTATAACCCAGGCATGCTGATGGTCTTATATTATAACATGATACACTTGTGTAACTTATTTCCTTGAGCTGGAATTCTGTTTAGTATATTCTGTTTAGCTAGACTGAAACAGTATTCCATTTATTCAGAGATAATAATTGAAGAGTGTATCACTAAATACTATTTGTTTTTTAATTAAGAGTTTTTCTTAGGTCTTTATTCAGCACATTAGCTACCAAATTTTGGTTAGTAAATTAAAATCAGTCATGTTTTCCTAGCAATAAGTTTTGGAGTCATACATTCAAAAGTAGAAGTTGTAGTTAACCAGTAGTTACTTGCTCTTAGGACGTGTTTTTGAGGGCTTCATACTGAGAACATTTCTACTTTTCTAGCAAATGTATCCTCTTATCTTGCCCTGCATCTGTGTTTGTTGATTTAAAAGTAAGTACTTAATTATGATTATGTCATCAGTGGAAAAATAATTAACAGTTTGCTTTTACTGTTTTTCCTTTCCTTGCTGTTTCTGCATATTTCCAAGTAGGTATTTATCTGTGACTTTGGAGGGATATTTTTTAATTACTTTTCTTTGGTTGTCTTCTCTACTGCCTAAGCAGAAAGCTTTACTATCTCTTGTCACTTCTTCAAATGTATCAGCATTTTGAGTTGGATATGGACAAAACTTTTCCTTCCATGGTTGCTTCATCCACTCACAATCTGGTTATCTTGTTATCTCTGCTGAAAAGATAGCATTTCTACTCCACCATAAGTGATTCAGTCAGTGTTGGAGGTATGTTTTAAACTTCATTTCCTACCTTTCCAGAAAGTTGCGTGTTTATAGATAGTATTTGAAAGAAAGCAAGGTCTTTAACTGTATCCTGTTAAGCAGATGGCACTGCAGATATTTTGAACATCTTAGTAAATTTTGGAAGTACACTACACCATGTAGTGGGGGAGTGAGAGAGCAAAAAAAAACCCCACAGAAAAAACAGAAAACACAGTTCATAAAATGGTGTGCAATGTATGTATCCAAAGAGGAACAATTTAATGAATGATTTTAAGTTACATTAAAAGAAGTATTTCCTCATTGCTGTCAGGTGTATTATCCTTAATCAGGTGCACATTTGCTAATTCTGAAGGGTTATTTTACCTTCTAGATTGTTTCCATTTTCTTTTAGTTATTTAATATGCGATAGTTGGAAAACAGGTTACATTTCAAACGAGTTTCCCTTTGAATGTTGTATAACTTCAGGTAGTTCTTGGCTCCAGATTCAGACAACAGAATGGTTTTGCCAGAAAGTATTAGCTGCATGTGGGCTGTGGGTAGGATGTTGATTTTGTTCCGTCCCTTTAAACGAAGAGGATTTTGTTCCATCATAGACATATCTGTTGCATGAATAATGTAATTATCAGCTCTCCAGTTTGGTGACATTAGTATTTAGCAAGTTCAGAGACATCTGTTCAGAACAGATTTGGAAACTGCTAGTCTAGGGGTTCCCTGGTCTTGGCTTGAATGTCATTTTGAAACTGCTGTTCTGATCACTGGGAAGGGCACTTTTCTTTCCCTTTCTTTTATGCACTACCTCTCTAGGTAGGAATTCAGGATTGAGCCTGAACTAATCTATGTGAAATTATTCCTCATGTGTTAGGACATTGGTTCGTTATAGATGGGTGTGTTGATAAATGTGCACAACTGACAGAGGTACCATGCAGTGCATGCATGGTAATAACTGCCTTTTTGCCAGTCAGTCTGCAAGTAGTTCAGCCCGTAGAACTTCATTATCCATGCGCAGGCAAAACCACAGGAGAATAAGCTTGGCTTCTGAACTGGAACACAGAAGGCTCTACAATCCTGTTTGCACAATCTACTGTGAGTGACACTGTGTTTTAATTATTTGCATAGGAGGTGGGGAAGCTTTTTGTTTGAAGAGCTTGGAAGAGTACCAGTGCTTCTGGATCTGGTTCAATCCTCAACTGTAACTATAAAAGGAGGGAAGAGAGAAACTATATCTTAACTTACTAAAGAGCCAAAAATTACTGGCAGAATTAAAGCTACTGGTTTGTTGGAGTCAGAAGCTTCCTTAATGAAAGAGTTGACGAGGTGGAAAAAGGAGCGGAAAAAAGCAGGATAAGGAAGAATTTTTCAGCATGAGACCTCTGTCTGGGAAGGGGATCAGTAAGTCACAGTAAGTCAATCAGTCTCACATCTGTATCAGGAAAGGTCGTGCAGCAGATCCTCCTGGGAAGCTATGCTAATACATGTGGAAAGCAGGGAGCTGATACAGGAGAACCAGCATGTCTTCACCAAGGGCAAATCCTGCTTGACCAACCTAGCAACCTTTTATGATGGTGCCTCTGCAGCACTGGAAAAGGGAACAGCCACTGATGTCTTTTATCTGGACTTCAGTAAGGCCTTTGACATGATGCCCAAAGCATTCTCACAAGGTAGGATCAGCTGAGGGCATTACCAAGTCTGATCTTGAAAACTTTCAATGATGAGACTTCACAGCCTGACTGAGTAACAAGTTTCAGTGCTTGACAGGGAAGTGCTCCAGTCCCTAACTGTTTTGGTGGTTCTCCAGTAGCAGTGGGAGCTCTTGTTATCAGCTCTCTTTCCAGTTTTACCTTTGAGTGGACTTTGGCTTTCATAACATTGTCCCTACATGCCCAACAGTATTTCTAAGTTCCTCCCTTTCTCCTGCTACCAGCTCCTGTATACCACCTTTTTGTACTGAAGCAGAGTTGTGAGCAAAGCCAAACGCCTGTTTGTTTGCAGTATCAGGGTGGACTGGTTTTGTGCTTGGAGGAGACTGTTGTTAAAGACCTACAAATATCCTGAGCTCTTTCAACCTTGAATTGCTTGAATAAGCTCGAGGCAGTTCTCTTGAAGTTCAGGCTTTGTAGTCTGCCATTTGCTTTCCTCACTCCTGTCATTCTTGTAACCCACTATATGATTGATGTTCAGTACAACCAAGGCTGCCTTTGGTTATCACATCCCAAACCTGTGCTGGAAGAGCTGTTATGCATCATCCTTGGTAGATCCATCTAATTCATGTATAAAGTACACATAACCTTGACACCCTCTAGAAGTCTGGATGGCTTGTGTCTTGTCACAGTGCCCTTCCAGCAGACTTCAGGAAGATTAATATATTCCCATTTTATGATTTCCTTTTCTTCTCCTACATTATGTACTGTTATGTAACACTTAAGAATGAAGCTTCTCCCATTTGAATTTGATAGAACTAAACTTGGAGGTTCCTTGTTAAAAAGATGAAAGTAAAGAAAACATAGCATGTGATCGTGTCACTGTAGGTCCAGGGTTCTGTGGAAGTTAGGAAACAGTCATCATGAAACATGATGGGTCTGTGCTTTTGCTTTTGAAACCATTTATTATCATGATGATTCTTTTGAAACGGACTAATATAGAAACACACAAGATGAAAAAGTGGGATGCTACCTGTAAAATAATTTTCTGTGGAGCTAAGTCACTGCTGTGGCCTAATGGTATTAAAATCAGAATGTCAGGTATATTTTCAAGTGAGGAAACTTCCTTTCTTACTCTTATGATGATCATGCATGATAGTGAGAACCTGAGATTTTAGCTCTATAGTATAACCAGAGCTTGTATTTAAATGAGGAAAAAAAACATTATCTATTGCTAACGCTGGGGAAATTTTCTGAAACACCTCAATGTTTGTATTTTGCCAAGTCTAGTAATTTACTGTGTTCTGGGGACTTCTGGACAGTATTTTGTTTTTCTGGATGAATCAGTACCTCAAGCTCACAAAAAATTTAAAAAGTTCAAGTGGCTTTATTAGACACTTTATAAAAAATTGCAATAGTTCTAGTGTCTTGTCTTAAACTTTAAGACAGGAATTTGGGTTTAGTACCTTCAGTTTTCAGTATCAGAAATGATGATATTCCCAGTTGCCGTTCAGAGTAAATATCTTGATTTTCCATAGGGTAGCTTTGCAAGATTGCTGGTGTATGCTTTTCCAAAACTCTCTCAGTGTTGTTAATGTTTTTATTGTTATAAAATTCTGTTGACACATTTTTTCAGGATGTAGATATATGTGTTTATATATATGGTGGTATTTCAGTTCAGTGGCATAATGTGCATTAATGTGTAGCAGCCGATCTGCCTGTAAGATCAGAATTTCTGCATTATGTTTATTGTGCAAATGTTGATCCAGTTGTACCAGTATACTTTTTCTGGAAAGCCCTTAGAGGGCAGCATCATTCCCTTTCAGTTAGACTTGGCTGACAAGAAACACTGTTCTGCAGCACGTTTCCTGCAGCTGCTACTAAACCATATTTAGCAAGGAATGGGTTCATAAACAGCCTGAAACCAAAGCACAAAGCTGCAAAATTAAGTGAATCAGCTTCTTTTTTGAAAAAGTATGCTTGTGATTAAGCAGCTCTTTAATACTAAAAGTTGGCATGTTTGAACTTAATGTGTTCATGAACTAGGAATGCTGTGTTTTCATGAAAGCAAATACCATTACTATCCACTCTTTAATTTGGTTTTTAAACTAACTTTCACCTTTCCTTAAAATCAGAACATGCATCAGTATTTGGATAAACTATTGAGTAATTTAAAGCTTCTTGAGTTTGAGTTATTTAGTGTGCTGATGTTGCAGGCTTTGTTAAAGCACATGCAAGGTGAGTTGGTGATCCGAGAAAGCCAGCACGGCTTCTGCAAGGGCGGTTAGTGAGTGACCACCCACTTGGCCTTCCGTGGTGGAGTGCGGACATCAGCAGACAAAGGATGGGCAACTGATGTCTTTTACTTGGACTTCTGCAAAATCTCACCACGTTCTTATCTCTACACTGGAGAGAGATGGATTTGAATGGTGGACTATTCAGTGGATATGGAATTGGTTGTATGTCCCAGCCAGACGGTTGTAGTCAGTGACTCTATATCCATTTGGAGGCTAATGTTGAGTGGTATCCCCCTGGGGTCTGTCTTGGAATCAGTATTTAACAAGGTCTTTTCCAACCTTGTTGACTCCACGATGTGCAGATGACACTAAGCTAAGTGTTGTGTTTGATGCAACAGAAGGAAAGGATGTCATCTGCAGAGCCCTGGACAGGATTGAGGAGTATGTGAACTCAGTAAGGTTCAACAAAGCCAAGTGTGAGGTATTGCACCAGGGTCAGGGCAATCCCAGCTATTGAACAGACGGGGAAAAGAACTCAGAGAGAGCAGCCCAGCAGAGGGGTGGCAGTGGGGAGTGGGAGGGAATTGTCCACCTCTTCTCTACCCTCTGAGGCCCCAACTGGAGAACTCCAGGCCTGGGGCCGCCAGCAAAAGAAGGATGTGGACCTGTGGAGAGGAGGGGGCCATTAGGGTGCTCAGAGTGCTGGAGCACCTCTGCTATGAAAGACAGGCTGAGAGTTGGGCTTGTTTAGCCTGGAGAAGAGAAGGTTCTGGGGAGACCTCACTGAAGTTTTCCGGTCCTTGGGGGGAGTTTATAATCAGGAGGGAGCCCAACTTTTTACGTGGTTTTAAACTAAAGGAGGGGAGATTTAGGTTAGATACCAGGAGGAAATTCTTTATTCAGAGGATGATGAGGCCCTGGTTTTGTTGCCCAGACCAGTGTGGGTGCCCCATCCCTACAGGTACCAAAGGACATGGATGGGCCTGGGGCTGGCAGGTCCCTTCCAACCCAATCTATTCTATGATGCTGTTATTCTGTGAACTACTTGTAGCATTTTTCTTTTAGTTTCAGAGGCGCTAATAACAAAATTATCTTCCTGTTGTACTGGAAAATGAAAGCTCTGTAAAAAAGGAGGCCTGCTGGAAGTTGTACAAGTTTGAACATAAAAACAAAATCCCTCTTTACATATATAGGAAAGCCTGAGGACTGTTGGAGTAAGCAGACTGGTTTACATTCCATAAAGCACAAGTAGAGCATTTATTTCTCACAAACCTGAAACTGCAGCAGCTCTTGAGTTCTTACAGTAGCAGCTGTGTGTCTAAGAACTAGTTCTTCTACATTATTTGTGTGTCTGAGGAGAGAAACTTTACATTTGAAATTTGTGGTACATCTGGAAAAAATTAGATACATTCAGCTATTTCCCTCTACAGGTCCAGTCAGGAAGGCCAAGTATGTGGAAAGTCCTAGAGTGCCAGGTGAGGCAATTCTACTGCTGAGAAAACAATCAGAGCAAGAAGAACCCAGTCAAAATGGTAAGAATCTGTTCAGTGATAATTTATCCATTCACTTCAAAGAAAGTGGTAAAAAGTAATAATACTGAAATTTGATTCTTTATCTGTAAAAGTGTTTGGCAAATGCCATGTTCCTGTAGTAAGGATGAGATGCTTTTCATTATATTTACACGATCTTCGTAACTGTTTCTGGAGATGTGTGCATACTGCAGGCAAAGTGATATCAACTGTTGTTTATTACAGTGTGTGCCAAAGGTCTACTAGATTTCTTATGAATTCATTTTCAGTGTAAATTGATTCCACATGTGTAGCTCTGCACTGCATACAGTTCATCACGTTAGAAGTTTTCCTAAGTAAGAAGAGGTAGTAACAGCAGAATTCTGTGCTGACAAAGCTGGTAGAAGCTACCTCTAGAGCCAGTGGGTGTTCTTGGTGTTTTATGCTCATTGCATTTGGCAAGCCCATAACAGAACGTAGCTTTGACAGTGAATGTCGTGCTCAAAGCAGGATGACCCATAATTTGGTGTATGACTGTATGTACTATATCATGGATTTCATGTGTTTAATGTTACTTCTTTCTTTTAAGTTTAAGTTTTAAGACCTCATTAAATTAATTGTGATCATCAGGTTCTGGATGAGTAATCTTTTTTTTCCCCTCAGTTTTAAAGGAAACAAATGTCTGTTGCTGTTGTTTTTAAAAAAGCCTGTTATCTTTAATAAGTAACAGTGAAAATAGAATTCACTCTAATTGTTTCCTCCTTCTGTTCCTCTCTGCCCTATGTGATATGTTACAGTTAGCCTGGTCCCTGTCATGCTTCCATCTTCATAACAGTGTTAGTGCTTGTAGCCCTCATCTCCCTTACCTAAAGATAACCATCTCATAATAATCTTCCTCTTGACAGAACTGAATTCCTAAAAAAAAAAAGAGAATGCTAATAGCCAAACCTGAAACCCAGTGTGTAAGGATTAATAAGTGTTTGATGGGCTAAACAGCTTAGGGTCTTGGATTCTGTTGCTGTACTGTTTAACACTGATTCAAACTTGGACAAGGTTAAAATTTAAATTAATTATAGGTTTTTGTAACAGCTCATAGAGCAATGAAATGGTTGATTTAATAAACTCTTCAATTTCTAGACTTTTTGTTTTAAAGATAATAATCAAAATTACACTTGCTATAGAGGAAGTACATCTTCCAGCCTAATATTCCAAGACCTGGCAATATTCTGAGTTGCAAAAGCTTTGGCTATCTGATTTCAGAAGACCCCGTTTTGTAGACTTCCTCCTTTTGGCATTGCTAAAGGATGGTCAGATATTCCAGAGTAAAACCTTAACCTGTCCATGATGTTCAGCAATTTTTGCATTTAAGCAGGCATGAGATGGAGTGAAATGCAGAAGGATGTTCTTCTAGTGAAATACTCATGTTTGCAAACTGTGAGCTTTGTTGCTCAGTAAAATTGAAACACTAAAGTAAAGCTTACTGAGCAAGCTGTTCAATTCTATTAAAATCACTGTTTTCTTTGGTTTTCTTACAGTCTGCAGCTAGGGAAAAATATGCTGTTTCTTGTAAATGCCACTAAACATCTGTTGTGTCTTAGGCGTTTGGAGATCATATGCTGTGGTATTTTTGGTGTGGTTTTTTTTTTTTTTGGGGGGGGGGGGAGAATCCCCACCTGACATGCATTTGGCCTAGTGAAGCTGCAAAGGAAAAACAGAAGTAAAGGAACAGTTTGGTTGTTGCTGCTGTTTTCCTGCTGTGTTTTTTGATGGTGTGGAAGTGCACCTGAGATTATGTTTTTCTCTTTTAAACTTGCTTAATAAATCCATGCAATTATATCTCTCTCCCTTTCTTCACTCATTCTCTGAGGCATTCCTCATCAGTTAGGAACTTTTTGTTATGTGAAATCTCCAAACTATACACTGATACAACTGTTTTGAAGAATCTCCTTATTACCTTCCAGGTGTCCTTCACTTTTCCTTCATTACCAGACTGGGTAGAAGCTAATGCAGCTGGTTGTTCTGTAATGGAGAATTCCTGTTGTGAGCAATTTCTCAGTCATTAGATAATACACCTTATTAAATTGACTGTACTCGAGTACAAGACTGACAAACACGTTCTTCTCTTTTAATAGTCAAAAGACTTAAACATTATATTAATGCTTCTGTTGGAGAATAGCTTTATTGTTTGATAGATGATTCCAAACTGTTGACAATGAAGAAACATTGGTATTGTTGCAATATTTATAAATCATCTGTGTTATTAACTCTACTATTTGCATTTTTAACATAATGTGAAACTTTATAAAAAATGAGTGGAGTAGACTTTCAATCTGACAGTGAGCTTTGATAGTGTCATACTGCTGTTGATTCATGCTAGTCATCGTGTTGATCATCCATGCAGTGATGAACTGTTTGTTTTAATTCAGCTAAATTCATTTAACCATTTCTGTTTTGACTGGCAGAGTGGTGGATTTTTTTGTTTGTTTTTATCCCCAGATTTGTGCAGAGAATCCAAGGTCTACCAACAGTTTAAAGACTACGTGGCATCGTGGCATTAGCTCTCTGTTAGAGAAGCTGATAGAAGATCTGCTGCTTGCATCTAATTGTACTTTTTCTACCTCTTGTTTTCCAAGTGTAACACTAATTTTCACCAATTTTCTCTCCCCACTCCTCTCTCTAAAGCAAAGCCTGATAAAGACTCAAGCTGTTCTCCTGCAGCACAAGAATTGATGACGAGATTGGGTTTTTTACTGGGAGAAGGGATACCAGCATCTGCTCATATAGAAGAAAAAAATGAATCCATGGTAGGATTATTGAAAAAATGTATTTAATGTTCATTCTGTTTTAGAGAGTTCTCATGCTATTTTCCCTATTTGCTATTTGCAGTTACTTGGTGCTTGACCAAAATAGATTCTATTTTAATAGTCGTAAGGTGGTAGAATTGTAGCTGAATTATAACAGTCAAATTATAGATATTTGGTTTTTGTGTTTTGTGGGTTGATTTGTTTTTTGTTTTTGTTTGTTTCGTTTTGTTTTTTTAATTGTGAGTTGATCTTGCATTCTTCCTTGCTCTGCCTTATTTTTTCCTGGTTTTCTCAGTGAGCTACGAGAAGGGAATATCTCAGTGGTTTACTAAAATAGGAGCATATTTGGAGGTATCCTTTCCTCTCCAAGTAATTCACTTCTATTTGATGGTCTTCCTCATGTAGTGGTAGAGGAGCTAGGGAGAAGCAAGTAGCTGGTATCTGTATGATGTTCATGTGCTAACTGGAACACTGTAATTACGAATTTCTTTCTTTCTTTTCTTCTTTTATAATCCCAGGCCTCAAAAATCATCGGTTTGGTTTTCCATGACAGGGAAAGATTAATAAGGCTTCATTTCCATTGCTTCTAACACAAAGTTTGGATATATATTTTGCCAGTAAATATTTAAAAGAGAAAAATTCTGTCTGTAACTACAAGTGAATCACGAATTCTTAAATTTTTAAGATTTTAAAATTTTAAAAAAATTTTAAGGTCTCAATTTTAAGATTTGTAAGATACTTTTAAGAATAATCTGAAATGGTGTCATTAAGGCTTCCAATCAAGATACAGCTTCCATTTCTTGAAATTTTCACTCAGAAAATGAATGTCTTGCTTTAATTCACCTTGATGTTTCTGAATGTGTACACGGTGGTGTACTGCCTTCTGTGCAGTGACTATTCCTTTTTCTTCACACTGCAGTGTACAGTAGCCAGTCAAGGAGTCAGTCCATGTTCTACCCTCACAAGCAGCACTACGTCTCCGAGCACTGATAGCCCATGCTCAACTCTCAATAGCTGTACTGGCAAAGCAGCAGCCAACAAAGGTAGTCCCTGTGAAACCATGAGGAGCCCTAGCTCCACCCTGGAGAGCAAGGACAGTGGAATAATAGGTAAGCATCTTAATTAGTAATGCAATTAATAGAAGTTAACCTTCTCATAATACTGCAAGTCCAAATAACCGTGATTTTATGTCCAAGCTAGATCCCATTTCAAAGCCTTTGTTCTTGAAAGACTGAAATCACAATTTTACCTGTTTTAACTGTTAGGTGTGCATATCTCTTTTTTCATGATGCAGTTCTAATTTCTCCACGTTTTCATTTAAATTGTTAATTTCTTCTGTTGATATCTTATTTTTACTTCTGTAACACATTTCATTGTGAAGAAAGACAGAGCACCCTGAAGCTGGTTTGGTTTCCAATGAAAGAAAATCAGTGCTACTTCTTGTGAGGATAACCCAAATCAAGCTTTTTAGAAACAGTGCAGACTTTGAGTAATTTCCATAAAAGTGAGGCTAAAATGGGACATCAAGGAGGAGGTGAAATTGTGTGATCCACTACTGATGGATGGGTGAATTGAGTCAATTCATGCATTTCCAATGCTGTGTCAGTTATCTTTAGAGAACCTCAGTAGGGTTTTTTCCAGTTAATAAGAAAAGCTCTGAATTCTTTGCTGCCTTGTTTGTCTTACCTTCTTTATTTCTGCTCCCTGGTTTAATGGTTCAGTATCAGTACTGCTATTTGCCTATATCTTTGAGCATCCAGGTGGTACCATTCATATTATTTTTGGAAGACCAGACTAAGATGCAAAAAACCCCATATCTTTCATGTTAATATAAACTGTTATGGGAAGATGTATTCCTTACTGTTTTAGTTGCTGTTTTTAAATGCTAATTCCTTAACCAGTCCCTTTTAAAATTGATTTTATAAGAGCTGCTAAGCTTACAAAAGAAAAAAATAAAACAAAATATGCTCCCTAACCTGAAGACTTCTTGATTTATATGATTTATTATTTATATTGATTTATCATGATTCCAGTTTAATTTAAGTCTAGCTGATGGACTTGATATAGGTAGGCAGTAAAAGAAAGCAGTTCTAAATCTCAAATGCCAAGATTTAACAAAATAAACTTAAGATACGTACTTGTGAACTTAATTTTTTAGTTATAACTTTTGTTATTAGAAGGAATTGCACATGAAAATTGTCTCTGCCTGCTTGCTTGCTGCTATAAGTACTGCCTTGATAATCAATTAGCTGTCCTGGCTGTATCTCCTCCCACCTTCTTGTGCACCCTGGGCTCCTCACTGGCAGGGCAGCGAAGTGGAGAAATACTTGACTCTGTATAAGCAATGTTCTGCAGCAGCTGTAACATCATTGTGCTGTCAGCATTATTCTCAGCCTGAATCCAAAAGACAGCACCGTATCAGCTCTGACCTTCACTCAGAGGGTGGTAACACACTGGAACAGGTTGCCCAAGGAGGCTGTGGATGCCCGATCACTGGAGGCATTCAAGGCCAGGCTGGATGTGGCTCTGGGCAGCCTGGTTTGGTGATTGGTGACCCTGCACATAGCAGGGGATTGGAACCGGATGATCTGTGACGTCCTTTCAACCCAGGCCATTCTGTGATTCTGTGAAAATTAAACCAGTCAAGCTTGCTTTCCTTGAATTTGGCAGTTTGAGAAGCTGTGTTGTCAGGCCTTTTAGATAGGTAATATTACTCCAGTTTAACAGAATATCCACTGCAAAACCAGGCCCCAAATGCTATATGAGTTAAAAAACTATAATGCGTATTAACACAGGTAGGCCATTTTCTTCTGATGTGTACTTCAGATCTTATTTTCTTTCTCAGCAACTGTAACAAGTTCATCAGAAAATGATGATCGTAGTGGATCCAGTTTGGAATGGAGCAAGGATGGGAGTCTCAGAGCTGGAGCACATCGAGGAATTGGTCATGATCGAAGAACTGACAATTGTTCACCAGTTGCAGAAGAGGAGGCCGTTGGATCTGCTGAGAATTTGCCGAAAGAAGTACCAACAGGAGAGGGTCCTGTTCCTTATACTCAGAATTCAGGATCCTTAATAATGCCTCGTCCGAACTCTGTTGCAGGTGAATACTGAGCTATAAAAAGGACATTTTGTTAATGATATGATATTTCAGTTTTATCTTTCAGTTGAAGTTATGTTGTTAGTATGAAAGTGTTTTCATTGGACAAAGAAGCATAAGTTCTAAACTAAATAGATGCATATTACATAAATTGCCTTAAGTGTTGTGAAATTGATAAATACCTAAAGAAGTACATCTGACTTGAGCTCCGTTAGCAGTGCCCAACAAATTCAGTAACAGGATATTTACTTACATAACTATAACCCTGCAGGCAGAATGATTGGATAAAGTGTTGAGAAGTATAAGTGCTGTATATATGACACTAGATTTAGTTAACAGCTAAGCAAAAGTTAAACGTTAAGTTGTAACTCAGAGTGAAGAAAAACAGTAGAGAGGTTAGAGGGGTTGGTTATTGACGTTCATAAGGAAGAGAGGAAGATACTGGACAATATTTTCTAAATGGAATCAAGTACATAGAAAGGGAGTATTTTTAGCTTAAAAGATGAAACAAAAATTGCTGCACGGAGTTTTCTTAGTGTGGTAAGTGTGAAGGAAATACAGTTGGTAAATCAGCTTTTAAAATTATGAATGGCAGTATTTTGGCATAGAATGTTCTAGCAACTTGGACAGGAATTTTGAACTTCTGAAAGTACCACTTGAAATTTTGGACCTGAAAAATGATAGCTTATAAATAAGCATAGATAAGTGTTCTCATTGTGAAGGCACCAACTTGTTGATTCAACTGAAGGAAAGAAAAAGGAAACATTTTCCATTTTATTTTCAAAGGAATTGTGTTCTGTGTATGTTTCTGCTAAGTCCAGCAAATTGGAAAGTAGTGGAACAGGAGAAGAAAAAAATGCCTACTGGCAGCTCAGTAAGTTTTTAAAGAACTTAAGGCTTGTCAGCAACAGCCAAAATCCAATGCTAGGCTTCCTGCAAGGTGCGGTTTGGTAGCAGCTCTGAACTGTCTTTTTTTTCTTTTTTTTTTAAGCTTCTTTTCAGGAATGACATGTCACTGTAGATTCAAAAGGTCGAGTTTTGCACTGAATACATAAGCTGGGGAGAAAAGTATACTTGACTGAAGAACGCCACACTTTCATTGGGTATTTCTGGAAGACAGTAGTATAGGAAGAAGAGATCTCTCTTTCCATATAGAGAAACTGCTAGCTTGTGTTTTACTCCCTTCTACCTCCCCCCCCCAAAAAAAAAAAGTAGTAAATGACTGTAAATAACAATATTCTGTGTAATTTATCATGTAACAAAAATAAGCTTAATGATCTTCAATTTTTTAATACTGTAGCAACAAGTTCTACCAAACTGGAAGATCTGAGTTATTTGGATGGACATAGAAACACTCCTTTACGCACTTCCATTCGCTTACCTTGGCACAACACTGCTGGAGGAAGAGTGCAGCAGGAAAACAAAGGTAGGCACATCTTCATCTGGAACTGTCTTGGCACAGTCACACAGTTTTTCAGTAATTTCATAATATATATGATTTTTTAGAGTACTCCTGACAGATCACACAACTTGTTTAAAGTGATATGCCTCTTCATACTTTTTGCTCGTAATACTGTGGTTCAGAGACAAAATGGGTGGTTTTTAATGATTAATCAGTGTTTTGTTTATCTAAGTGCATATAAGCAGTGCTGTGTAGATTATGTGAATGTCCATAGTGAAGTTATGTGATACCAATGAAGGCTTTCTTGACTGCCATATTTTACCATTTCTGATACTCACTGATACTCCAGTACTGCACTGGATTAAAAGTCTTCAGAACTCATCAGAATTCTGGTGTCTGAAGAATACCACTAAACCTGTTAGTAACAAAAATATGCTTTAATATTTCTGATATTTGAAAAAAAGTATTGGCAATTTTCTGTTTGCATATTTATTGATTAAAGGTGTATGTTTGTGTAATGTTCAATTACATCAGTGTGAACGTTACCATTTTTGTAAACTTCAACGCTTCAAAATCAACTTCTCCTTCTATAAATCTTGTTGTGTGTTTACCAAGCATGCTGATTAGCGTTATCAAGCATGACTGTGTTTCTAGCTGTGTGTAGAGCACATTTCTTTTCGTATAGCCTCAAAGAGACTGAAGAAGAGGACAGTAACATTATGTTACTTAAAAAATACTTTATTTAAAACTAGAAAAAAAAATTATTCCCTACCTTTTTTATTTCTCTGTAGATGTTTTTACAACTTTGAAGACCTGATACTGAAATGCTCAGCAGTGTGGCTCATGTTAAATTGAAAAATGTTTGGTACTTCTCATTTTATAGAATTATTGATAATTTTTTAAGAGAAGTCATGTTCAAACATACAAGTATACTTACAGGATATTTTTAAACTTGTTTAAAGTTTACTTCTCATAGGAAGTAAGGAGGTGACCCGAACTGAGCAAATTGTTTTTTCTTGTTTCCGTTATGAAAGCCTTAGAAAAATTCTGACTGTGAACATGATCAAAAATGTCACTGAACAAAATGATCTTCTGAGACAGTGCTGTTCTATTGTATGTCTGGCTTCTTCTAATAAACTTTTCTCCCTGCCACTTCTTCCCAGCACGTTTTGTCACCTATAAGCCTCAGGACATTTTGCTAAAGCCATTACTGTTTGAAGTGCCAAGCATAACGACAGACTCAGTGTTTGTTGGAAGAGAATGGCTGTTTCAGGCAATTGAAGAAAAACTGAAGAATACAGATCTGGCAGAGAGCAAAGGAACAGTTATTACTGGGAATGTGGGATTTGGGAAGACTGCTATTATTTCTCGTTTGGTGGCACTTAGCTGCCATGGGAGTCGCATGAGGCAAATAGCTTCAAACAGTCCTCATTCATCCCCCCAGAGTAAGTCCCTTCTGTGAGTAATTGTTTGGGTTATTGTAATGGTAACAAGAATCAAAATGTTGCTTCCTTTTCTGATCTAATTTAGTAGGACTTACAGAATTGTTTGAGTTAGAAGCAGCCTTTAAAGGCCATCTGGTCTAACTCCCCTGCAGTGAACGGGGGCACCAGGGATAAACCAGTTCTGTCTTCAGAAGGCCCCTGCTAGGATCTGTAGGCCTCGGTCTGCAAGCCAATCTAGTGCCTGTGTTAATTGAAAGGATAATGTAACTGTTATTGCCACTGTGACTACCGATGTCACTTCAGTCAACATGTGATTACATGTTGATGATTTCCAACAGTTTAGTCGCACAATAACTCTTAGTTCAAGTGAGTCACTAAGTGCATAATTTTCATGACAAAACTTAACATCATGATGGTTTTGCTTTTAGCAACTGTAATCTTGATCTAAAAGCCTGCTGGATTGTTTCAAAATGGTAAAGTTGTAAATATATATCTACTTGTATTAAAGAACTTGCAGACTAATTTGATTGTATGGTTCGATCTTAACTTTTGCACTGGCAATAAAGATATCCCACGATCTTTTCATATAAAACAGTCTGTTTTCTGTTTTCAGCACATTTGGCCTTTTTTATATTTGTTGTTTTTAAAAATAGGCAGCGATTCCTGTCAGGAGATTCCCTTGAGTCAGTTACCTCTGTGTACTCCTCCTCCAAGTGGTACCTATACAGTGAGGACCATGAATTGTCCTGGTACTCCTGACAACCAGAGTCAAACAGGTGACTCTGTCAAACGCCTTGCGTCAAAGGTGAGTTTTCTTTACCAATGGAACTTCTTTCTCAGCATGTTAGAAAGCCTCTGGTCTTGGGGGGCAAACACACTCATTTGCAAAGCTTCCTGCCTATGCCAGTAGTCAGCAGTGGGATGGTGGGAGTAGTCTTGGATTCTTCTGAATGATAAAAGCAGCTCCTTACCTGCTCTGCCTCTCACTTTAGTAATTGATTTCTGCTTGGTCTCAGAAAGATTGTTAAGCTGAATGAATTCTTTCTGCTCTAAGTGTGTATGTAAAGGTTTGGATCCTTAACTTCCAAAAGAGGGTGTGCATTCTTTTTGAGTATTTGCTCAGTATGTTATAAATAGGCAAAATTCTGAGAGATAAATAAAACGTTTGGACTGTGCATAATGAATCTATAATCCACAGTGCAAGTTGTTTGAATATTGTCTGTTTTCCATACAGTGAGAGGTTGGAGTAAGCAATTACAAATCTGTTGGCTTGTTCTGTTTTTGTGTATGTGTTATGTTACTATGCTGTTTTTTACTTTTTGCAAAAGCAGTAAAACCAAAAATTAAAGACCATTTTGCATGCTTCATGCAAATAATTATGAGGAAAACATGGGATTATTGTTGATGTCTTTACAGTAATGTGTATTATTTGGACGCAGAGTTATGAGGCTCACTGAGGTTACTCTGAACACTGTGTTTTCTTGTATTATACTGTCTATGTAAGTATTTTTTTTGCTGCAAGAATCTGACATTTTGATTAGATTTCATGTTGGCATGCCCTACAAGGTCAAAATCCTTTTCACTGTCTAACTTCCTAAGCTTTTACACAAGTCATCTGACACGAATTGCAGAGTTGGATAATTATTCTAGCACTAAAAAAAAATTTGTAGATGATTTGTAGATGAAAGAGAAATTTAGTACGGCTTTATCATACTTGACTGTCTAATACTGTGTCTTAAAAATTGATTGGGTGACTTTTTTTTCTTTTCTCCAGGTTGTTGCTTATCATTATTGTCAAGCTGACAACACGTACACTTGTCTTGTCCCAGAATTTGTGCACAGCATTGCAGCTTTGCTTTGTCGTTCGAGTCAGTTAACAGCATACAAAGATCTTCTAATAAAAGAGCCTCACTTACAAAGCATGCTTAGCCTGAGATCCTGCGTCCAAGATCCAGCAGCAGCTTTTAAAAGGGGAGTGTTGGAACCACTATCAAACCTCAGGAAAGGTAAATAAAGCGGGAAATGACTTAGAAGCTGCACCTAAGATGTATAAAAAGTGGGGAAAAAATAAAAATGAAAGCCTTCAATAATGTCTATTCTGATGCCAAAAGAGAAATAGGTAAAGCAGCACATTCCTGAGGAAAGGATTCTTTAACTGTGTTGGTTGGTTGTAGCAATCATAGGTAGTTTGTTTGTATTTTGACATGAAATTCTATGAAGCATCCAAAATCACATCAACCTTATGTTTGTTTCTTGCCAGAAAACTCAAGGATAGCTTTTCAGCTTGAAATTAAGGCTCACACATTTCACATTAAAGGATTTTGGTTTTGGATGCTATTGGCTTTAGTCACAGTTTTTCTGCTTAGTAGTTTTCTGTGTCTGAAGACTTGCAAGGTGGATGTGATTACTTACTTTTAAAAATCAAAATAGGATATGACAGTTTTCCAAGGAGGCATGTAACAACATGGTTTTGTATTTCAAAAAAATAAACCCTGCAGAATCTGCCTTATATGGCCCTGTATGCCAACCTGAGCAGGTACTTGAGATATGGTTAGATGAGGGAGGTTTGTCTGGACAGTGTGTGTTGTTCCTCTGAAAATCAAACTGCAGTTCCTGACTTTTTTTTGTCTGTTAACAAATAT
This sequence comes from Perdix hodgsoniae, assembly GCA_035772895.1. Taxonomy (NCBI): domain Eukaryota; kingdom Metazoa; phylum Chordata; class Aves; order Galliformes; family Phasianidae; genus Perdix; species Perdix hodgsoniae. The sequence goes on along the minus strand of JAPSGF010000118.1, from coordinate 207,315 downwards.
ATGTGATCCTCCTTGGCAGATCTGATGTTTGTTCCTGGAGCATTGATTCTTAATCAGAATGAACAGCATTAGTTTATTAAGCTAGTATTATTCCAAATAGTCAGTTTTGAAAGTGTGAACAGACACCTTTGTGATTTTACAAGTTGTATGCTTTTCTTGATTTGGTAAGTTCAGTAAAGCATAACTTAAGTAAATGGTTAAAACTTACATCAATTAATAGCTTAAACAGCGTGCATGTGCATGTGCATTCTTCCCCTATGTGCAGCTCTTCTCTGTTACAGGCTGATAGCCTTGTTTAACTGTTAAACTCTTTTCAAATCAGTTGTAAAATAGATCCATCATAAATAACACAATCAAAACCTCTGTACTGTGATTGCTTCTATTTATTTTTTTAGCACTCTATAGCAATGTTGTTTTATAGTTATGAAAACCAAATCTATTAATTGTTTTTCTTGCCTGAACAGCATCATTAAGTATAATACATAGATTGGTTGAAATGGTAGTTGTACTGTTTTTCAGCAGTTAAAATGTTTAATCTGTAAAATAATGCTTTAACACCATAAAATGAGTTGCTAGGCAGAAAAATACGTTTTTATTCCCTGGCATTTAAAATTTGAGAATAAAATGTTGCATAACAGAGGAATTTATAATCACCTTTTCTTTTTTTTTTCCAATTGTTGTATTTCAGAGCAGAAAATCCCTGAGGAAGAATACCTAATTTTGATCGATGGTCTAAATGATGCTGAATTTCATAAACCTGATTATGGCGACACAATTTCGTCATTTATCGCAAAGATAATTTGTAAGTTTCCTCCCTGGCTGAAGCTCATTGTGACAGTGAGAACTAATTTTCAGGTAAAAAAACAAAGCCCTTTGACCTTTTTCTTACCCTCAAAGTGATCTTTTATAGTGATGCAACTGCATTGTTAAGAAAAACACAGTATTTTAGAGGAGCTCAAAGTCAGGTCTTTGGGGTTGGTTTGTTGGGGTTTTTTTTGCCTTCTGCTATAAGGAAATATGCAACAACAAAGTAGAAGTACGATAGTGGAGGTGTGTTTGTTATGTTTCAAATCTGATTCTTAAGTATGCTAGTTGAATTGATAATATGAGAAGTGGAGAAATGGAATATGTTTCTTTGTCTTTCTGGAGAGAAATGAACAAATGAATGAGTGAAAAATTTAGTAACAATAATTAAAGTGGTCTTATCTTAAATGTTTACATGCTGGAGTATAAGTCTGCTGTTACCAAGCTCTGTGTTTTCACATTTTTAGGAAGGAATAAGTTGCAATTCCATTGTCATGGTTGATGTGGTTGATTCCAAGTCTTAGAACCATTGGTCTCTGTATTGCTTCATCCATTTGTTCCATCTGAACAAATAACTCCAAAGTTAGAGCGTCATCTTGTCGCAATTAAGCAGCTGAAAGATACTTGCCGTAGTTTTTAGAATGTTTGAGACCCTATAGACTTTTTTCTTGCACTACACAGCAGTGTTCTGTTGTAAGTTATGTTATTGTTGTTGTTTTTCCAGCACTAGTCCCGTTCTGAGATCTTCATTGGTTCATTCTATGCAAAATGATAGAATGCAGAAATGCTGTTTTACCTCTTACCAGTGGACAACATTTGCAGAATCGCAGTAGTGATAGTGAATTTGGTTTCAGTCTATCTCACACTTGTTACAGAAGACAACTATAGCAAAGACACATTCAGTCGTGGAATGCTATAATGCTTGTGTTTTGTTCTTTCTTCTCCAGGAGGTAGCAAATTCACTACCCTTCATCACAATATCCCTGGACAATTTTCCAGACAACAAAGAAATTCATGATGACTTGAGTGCTTACATTCAGTACAGAATTAATAACAGTCAGGAGATTATAAACAACATATCTCTAAACGGAAAAGCTGATGCGGCTATAATTGGGAAAGTGAGTAACCATCTGATCATGAGAAGCCTGGGATCTTATCTCTATTTGAAACTGACTCTGGATCTTTTCCAAAAAGGTCATTTAGTAATCAAAAGTGCAAGCTACAAGGTAGTTCCAGTGTCTCTATCAGAACTGTACTTACTTCAGTGCAACATGAAGTTCATGACAAACTCTGCGTTTGAGCGCGCCTTGCCAATATTAAATGTGGCTCTGGCATCCTTACATCCCATGACAGATGAACAGATTTTCCAAGCTATTAATGCAGGTCAAATAAACGGAGAACAGCAGTGGGAGGACTTCAGCCAGAGGATGGAAGCTCTTTCCTGTTTTCTGATAAAAAGGCGTGACAAAACACGTATGTTCTGCCACCCTTCCTTCAGAGAATGGCTTGTTTGGAGGGCGGACGGTGAAAATACTGACTTCTTATGTGAGCCAAGGTAAACAAAACTTGCAATAAGTCATTTCAAGTAACTGCAGTTGTTTTACTTAATTGATTTCAGCTATTGTTGAGAGGACAGAGTAAGATTAAAACACAGGCATGACTAATGTTTTCCAAATTTACTGAAAAGTGTTGTTATAAAAGCTGTTCTCTTTGAATTCTGTTCCTTTTACTAGGAATGGACATGCTTTATTGGCTTTCATGTTTTCTCGACAAGAGGGAAAACTAAACCGCCAGCAAACTATGGAACTCGGTCATCATATACTTAAAGCTCACATCTTTAAGGTAAAGCCACTAGCATAATAGATTTCATGATCTGTATGTATTAATGTACCTTATAGGTGCTTATCTAAGTTGCTTTAGTAATTTGTTAGAAACTCAAGCAGAATACTTGAAATTGTTACTGGCATTAACAAAAAATGTCCTTTTGTACTGATGAAATATAGCTATAAATAGTCTCTGTAACACTACAGAGAGTTTTCCTGTTCTATCATTCCTGTTAGGGTCTCAGTAAAAGGACTGGAATTTCATCCAGTCATCTTCAAGCCTTGTGGATTGGCTATAGTGCTGATGGACTGTCTGCAGCCCTCGCTTCTCTGAGAAACATCTATACACCCAACGTGAAGGTAGGAAAATAAGCACTGGTGTATAATCAGTGTTTCATCTGTTGCTATTACTCTGTTAATGATGTTGAAATTAATGTAACAGTTCACAACAAAACAAAAATGCTCTGCATCTGTAACTGTTAACTGACATCCTTTACAGCAAGTCTGCAAGTACTTTGATAATGTCCTATTCAGTTTTCCTTGGTAGTTTTGGTGTAAAGAGGAATTTCGCTCCGATTTTGTTGTAGCTACACTCTGTTACTTCTGACCTGAAAAGGCATCCTAAGTACAACCTGTTTTGCTGGGCAGGGCTCAGCTGTATTTTCTTGTATGGGGGAAGTATCAAGTGAATAGAGTTGTAAAAGGAGAAGTACTGTGATAACAAGAATGTGATAACAAAAAGCAGAGCTTTACTTCTTTATGAGTTGAATGCCCTAGATTATGGGTTAGGAGAGCCAAGGTGATCGTTGTGGTTTTAGCAAAACTGCTATGTGTTTTGATTGGAAATTTGGTTGTCTACACGTGTGCACACTCCAATTCTTTTTTAAATGCAATCTCATTCTTCATTATTTTTTATATATATATATATATATATGTATGTATGTATGTATGTATAATAGCCCAAGCAGCTTCAAAGCTGGTAGTATTACAACACAAGAATTTGTGGTGAGAATGCAGTAAGTTCCACAATAGTGATGGATATTATACTGAGAGTCCATTGTTACGTGGTGCAATAATTCATTTGCTGGCAGGTGATTTTTAAGTTTTTATTCTGCTTTGTATGTGGTAAAGTCCATGTCTGCCAGTTAAATCTGCTTCAAGATGAGGGAGTTACACATAAGGATCTAAATGAAAAATTTGGAGCTGATCAACAATTTAAGCCAAATTTGAAGTAAAAATTGTTTTATTTAAATTAAATTTTAGGTGAGTCGGCTGCTGATCTTGGCAGGTGCAAATGTGAATTATAAGACTGAAGTACTAAATAATGCTCCAGTACTGTGTGTTCAATCACACCTCGGACATGAGGAAGTGGTCACTCTTCTACTTGAATTCGGCGCTGCTATTGATGGAACATCAGAAAGTGGAATGACCCCACTTTGTTATGCAGCAGCTGCAGGTCACATGAACATAGTTTCACTGCTGTGCAGAAAGGGTGCAAAGGTAAGCTGATGCACACAGACTGCAATTTTCACAGCCAGAAGTCTTGAGTGGCCTAAGAAAGTCATTTATTACATAACTATATGCTGATGTAATTAACACAAAGAGAATTCCAGAGAACAAAAAGAAAGTCCAGAACACGTACACAGACTTTTCAACTGAGCATTTTCCCTCTGACCATGTCCATGACTGATTTTACATGCATTTGTAATTTCTGTGAAGTTAGTAGGACTACACACCTACCAGGTATCAAAACCTTTGCATTACCATTGCTTAGAAACAAAATGCAGAGGACTGACTTCCTGCAGCATTTGCAGTGCAGTCAGTCAGCCCCCTCTGTGAACTGATGTCTGGTTCCTTCCCAGCTAGAAGAACGTACACTTCCCTTTGTTGTAGTCCCAGCTTAGACCTCTGGCCTGTTGAGGTCCACAAGAATGGCAGCACAGTCATTTGACGTATCAGCCTCTCTTCCCAGTTTTTTGTCATCTACGAATGCAGTGAGTTTGCACTCTGTCCCATCATGCGGGGCACTGATGAAGGTGCTAAACAGTATCAGGCCCATTGTTCATCACGGGACTAAGCATGATTTTTCCTTGGTAGAACAATCTTGACTCTTTCTGATCACCATTGCATCCTTTGTACATTTAGAAATGATTTCCAGGGTTAGTTTCTTTATAACTTTCCCAGTGACCAAAGTGAGGCTATTTGATCTTCCTATTCCTCCTGATTTTGAAAATAGGAATGACATTTCCTCTCTTGCAGTGCTCAGGAGCTGCTTCTCTCTATGACCTTTCACTAGACTTTTTAACTTTATTTTTTCCAATGCAGGCTGACTATCTAGACAAAAAAGGGCAGTGTGCTTTGGTCCACAGTGCACTGAGAGGGCATTGTGATATCCTTGAGTATCTTCTGAATGTTGTTTGGATAGCTTCTTCTCAGGAACAAAATTCACTGAGAAAAAGCCAAGCACTGCAGCAAGCACTGACAGCAGCTTCCAGTATGGGACACTGTCAGGTAGGTTGATAATTGGAATATTTCCAAATCTGTTGGAATTTATCAGAATTGTACAACAGTATTTGCAGCTTTTTTTTTTTTTTTAATTAAAAAAAGGGTTTGTAGAGCAGAATTGTTGAAACTTCTGATATTTTAAATATTAGGCATTCTTAGTACCTGTTGTAAATGCTGTGATTAAGCATCCAATATACATGAATTGGTTCAGAATTTTGTCTACTTGTAGTTCTGTCTTTTCATTGTTGCTCTTGAAGTTACACTAAGTCTCCAGTGGTAGTGATAATATTCAGTGTTTCACAGTATACATTTGAAGATTCTGAACTGCAATTAACTTGAATTAATGATAGCTCAATCTAGTAAAAAATTGTAATTGTTATCCGCTGATGAAAGTAAAAGCAGCCAACTATTCAATTATGAGAAAAATTGATCTCATCTATCATAAAAAATTACTTTTATCCAAAAATGTCCACCTACTTTTTATTCATTCTTCTTAGCTAGAAAAAACATTTCATTAATTTTAAAGAAATTACATTCTGCCATTTCAAATGTTAGTGCTTTCCATGCACTCAATATACACTTCTCATGCATCCTGGAAATATCCATGTTACCCATATTCTTTTGCCTTTCCTGTTTTTGTAGTGTGATTTTGCTTCCTTTACCTGCTTGCTGCAGCCTTATTAACCATTTGTTTAAAGTAGCCTTTAGAGGAGGCTTTAATGTAATGATCTGTTAGCAGCAAATGGAACATGGCTTGATGGGTTTTTGTGGCTAACTAAATCTGCTGGTTTTGACAGGTAGTTTGTTACATCTTGGCAATTGAGAAGGAGCATGAAGTTGACATCAATGACACTGATGCCTTGTGGGGAGAAACAGGTATTTTCTCGTATTTTCTCCAGTTAGAGCTGCTCATTTAAGAAGAGGATTTTTTGTTTGTTTTGTTGCTGTTTTTCTGCTTTTCTCTGGTTACTGGAACCTATCAGTTTTCATAATAAATGAAGTTTGTAGGCATAAGTGCAGAAGTTTTAACTTCTTAAACCTATTCACCTCATGGATTGAAAAGAAGAGTTGCTCTGTGTTAGAATCACTATAAGTGAGTCACTGTCTACTTAAACTGCAGATTGTCCATGGGAATACAATGCTTCAAGCTTCAGTATAGAATTTCATTCAATTATGTATCCATATACAAACTTTTACTTTCAAAAATCTCATCCATCTGACAGAAATCTAGGCCATTGCCCCCTTCCTGCTTGACACTGGATGAAAAGATAGCCTTTGTATGTGTGGCAGATACTGGATTATTATAATTTTTAAAGGGACACAGTAAGCTATGCAGCCTGCATCATTCTAACCTGAAGTTAGAACGAATACATAGACTAATTCTCTCTTTTGTCCTTACAAGTTCAAATGATCTGAGCACTGAAAAACACCTGTTTTCAGTCAGGCCTCTTTCATGCTAGGACAAGAAGAATTGCAGTGGATGATGAGAGTCTTTGTAAAATAGCTACATCAGGGCTTGGCCCTTCCCTACTAGTTAAAATAGTCTGTAATGCTTAAATATTTTTAAGATTTGCATTTAATTAAGATCACTGGGAGACTGAAAAACGTAGTGCTAATTTACTGGTGAGGTGCAGTTTGCCAGGTATATTACTGTGCTGTACACATGTTTGTTTTTACTGGAAAAATGAAACTGAAGAAATACGAGGAAACATCAGGGGAGTTTTCACTTAGTGGAAAACGAACCAAGTAAAGATAAGGCACAGAGACATTTGAGTGGATAACTTCTAACAAGAATGCAGACAATATTTTGTGTTATTTTGTAAGTAAATAAATACCAATTTTCTTTCTGCTTCTTTGATTAAACATCTTTGCTCTCCTCAGTACACGAAAAGACAATGACCTAAAACATATCCTTAGGAAAACTCGTGGGATAAAAACTGCTGTTTTGTGCAAAGCATGAATGAAAACATGGTTCAGTGGGTGGATGAATCAGTCTGGTATTGTTGGCAAAAGTGATCAATAGGAAAAAGATGAATGGAGAGTAACATGCTCATTTGGAAAGATGTGTAATACAGCAGAATATCTGGAAGTTAAAATAGAGCTCTTAATGTAAGGCAGTGATGGCTTCCAGAGGGAATTGTTGCATGTAGAGGTGCTGCTAAGTCATGACACAAGCCTAAAATTATGAAGAATTATGGAGGAAATGAGAGAAGGTTCTCTATGAGTGTCACTAACGCAAAGGCCATAGTACAGAATATTAAGTAGTAATAAACAAATGCAGAACAAATTTTATTTATAATGTATTCTTTTTATAGACTCTCTTTTTTTTTAAGTTGTGTTTTTTCTCAAGTAATTTTCCAAACTTTGTCTGTCTTGTATCATACACAGAAACATTCTTTTTTTCCTACAAATTACACTTTCTTTCTAACACTGTTGGCTGCAGATCAAAAATCTGTCAAATTACTGGATTTTTTTCATCTTAGTGAACTGTTCTTACAGCTTCTGTTCTGCACCAGTTGCTTGTTTAGCTCTTCATTTAAATTCTTTCCTTCTTTCTTGGGGCAGGGCAGAGTGGGCAGAGCTTTTGCAGAGTGCTCTATCAGGTGACTTTCAGTGGAGTAGTTGGAATTCCTGAGCAGGGAACAGTTGTGATGATATTTAAGCAGACTTTAAGGGTTCTGTAGTCTCGTGCTTGAATAGAGTTATATTGTTGCTCTAACATCAGTTACACCATAAGCTAAAAAGCTGGTGCTGCCTTTGGGAAGGGCCTGCTGGAAAGAGAAGCAGCTTTCTTCTCACAGGAAAAAGAACATTAAGGAAAAAGGAGCTTTCACTGCCTCAAAGATGGGCTGGTGGCTTTATCCAACATTTTCATTAAGATTCTCTTTAACCTACAGGCTATGCACGTGATATATTTGTGAGCATTACCTTCTGATTTACCACAGAATGTCTTTGGGTTACTGGGTTAATCTGCTTTTGACTAATCCATTTCAGTCTGAGAATAGTTAAGAATATCTTGTGGGGCAGTTGAGTTGGAAAAAAAAATAGGAGGTCCTTAGCACTGATAGGATCTGTGTGTGTCAAAGGATGTGTTAGAACAGCTAAAAGAAGATGCTGATGAGAATGCTTCTTTTAGCCTTGACAGCTGCTGCAGGGAGAGGAAAACTGGAAGTCTGCGAGTTCCTTCTTGAACGTGGAGCAGCTGTGAGCAGAGCGAACAGGAGGGGCGTTCCGCCGCTCTTCTGCGCAGTTCGGCAGGGGCACTGGCAGGTCTGATCCTTCTTTGCAGTCTGACAGAGTCACGTGGGAAGCTGTCCTTGATTTCTCCCCTTCTCTCGTTCTGTAATGGATTGGTGTAGATTTTATAAAGTGCATTTGCATCGACTTCTAACAGAAACAGACACGGTCAGAAGTTTGTTTTAAGTTACTTAAAGTAAACGTAAATGACTTGAGAATACATTGGCTGTATGTAGATTGTAGTTACAATGCATCTAAAAAATAATGTATGGAATTTAAAATACTTTATTTGCTCTGCCAAGAACAATTTCAGATGCAGTAGACAGCGTAGACTGCATCTGGTATGAGTAGAGAGAAGCTTAGAGTGAGGAGCCCCTCTTATCAAGAGAAGTCTCTGAGTTGTTAGGGAACAGTAGTTGAGTTGAGCAGGATTTCTCAGTAATTGCTATAAATAACACCTTGATCCTCTGCTCTAAAAGTTTATTCATGATAGCATAATGGCTAGAATTTAAACTTGATAATTTATTTTTAAAAATCTTACTTCTATTTTTTTTAAATTTCAGATTGCTAAACTTCTTCTGAAGCACGGGTCTGATGTGAATTTAAGCGACAAGCAAGGCAGAACTCCACTCATGGTGGCTTCTTGTGAAGGACATTTAAACACTGTGGAATTTCTTCTTTCTGCAGGTAGAAAATAAAGACTGTTTCAGTGCTGCACAGCTGTACCAGAGACTGCATTCATGTAGGTTAGGTTGTTTTGCATATTAAAAAGGACGTCTCCATTACAAAGCTGATTTTCATTTTATAGGTGCAACTATTTCATCTCTGGACAAAGAAGGGCTGACAGCTTTGGGCTGGGCATGTCTAAAAGGCCACAGAGAAGTGGTGCAGTACTTAGTTGAGAAAGGCGCAACGGTTGATCAGACAGACAAAAACGGACGAACACCTCTAGACCTGGCAGCTTTTTATGGAGATGCTGACATTGTAAGTAGTTCTTAAATAGTAGAAAAACAAAACTTGTACTGATTTTTCATGACACAAAACAAAGTTTAAGAAAAAAGTTATCAGCCCAAATAGAAAGGAAATTTTCTGTGAGTAACCAAGATGGTTACACCACTGATGTCTTGACTGCAGTTAAGAAGTGTTTACTCTGAAAAGAATTTTCTAGGTAAGGTTTTAGTACCAAGCTAAATAGAAGTCCAGCATTATGCATATGTATTTTATAGTAGTGGGTGTGTTAAATCTCAATATAAAGGAACATTATAATTTCTGTTTTTGATGACATGGAATTAAAAAAAAAAAAGTCTGTGGAATGTAACATGAAAGGAAAATACATCTTTTTTTTTCTGCCTTTGCCACCCAATCAAAGTAACTGGATAGAGTCCCAGTCAGCTGGGAACCTGAGTGGAACAGAAGTGCCAAGAGAGACAGAGGAAGAAGAATATTGCCAGAATGGATGAAATCAAGAAAGGTTTTAGTTCTCCATTGCTACACAACATTACTTTTTCATGATGAGCATTTTACAAGCTCTTGCATGGCAGTGAGAGAACTGTTAGAAATCCTTAGAGTTTTCATCTTAGGAATCTCATGGGGCTAAGTGCATGTAACAGTGTTACTGTCCAGTCTATAAACTTGTAAACACAAAAGGCCTGAGATGCAGACTTTTTTTTTTTCCTTAGTTTGTTCCATCTTTGTTTATAATAAATGTTAAAATGCAAGAATTAAAGGCATTTTAGAGGGAAGTCCTGAATCTGAAATGAAGTGTGACTGTAATGGAGGTCAGAATTATACAATAGCTTTGAAGCCTGTGACTCAAAATTCTATAAATCTTTAAGTTTGTGATCTTGGAATTTATTGGTTATTTGTGTTCTTGTGCTTCAAAACTCAGCAGTAAAGCACAGTCCAGAATTCTGTCCAGATAGGAATGAAACTGCAGTCTGTATAAACTGCAAACAGATTCTACGTCTCACTGGGACTTGGAATGAATAGTATATGAATAGTATATGCAGCTTCTCAGACCGGTGTCTGTTTCTCTACAGTTTGCTTTACAAAATCCTGTTCTGTCCTGTTGGCCATCGATCCTGACACAGGTCCCTCTGTAGTGCCCTTCTCCCCTCAGGCAGATCAACACTCCCTCCCAGCTTGGTGTCGTCTGCAAACTTACTGAGGGTGCACTGAATCCCCTCATCAAGACCATCAATGAAGATATTAAACAGAAGCGGCCCCAGCACTGAGCCTTGGGGGACACCGCTCGTGACCAGCCGCCAACTGGATTCATTGACCACAACTCTTTGGGCCCGGCCATCCAGCCAGTGCTTCACCCAGCAGAGCGTACACCCATCCAGACCACGGGCAGACAGTTTCGCCACGAGGATGTTGTGAGGGACAGTGTCAGAGGCCTTACTGAAGTCCAGGTAGACCACATCGACAGCCTGACCCTCATCCACTAAGTGGGTCACCTTGTTGTAGAGTGAGATCAGGTTTGTCAGACAGGATCTACCGTTGATAAACCCACGCTGACTGGGCCTGATCCCCTGATTGACCTTTAGTTAGTCCATGATGGTTCCCAAGATTATCCATTCCATGACCTTCCCTGGCACTAAGGTGAGACTGATAGGCCTGTAGCTACCAGGATAATCTTTTTGGCCCTTTTTGAAGATGGGCGTCACATTTGCCAGTTTCCAATCCACTGGGACATCCCCGGTTAGCCAGGACTGCCAAAAGATGATGGAGAATGGCTTGGCCACCACATCCACCAACTCTCTCAGCACTCTAGGTTGCAGTCCATCCAGCCCCATGGACTTGTGAGCATCCAGCTTGTGCAGCAGGTCCGAAACTATCTCATCTTGGATCATGAAGGGCTTATTCTGTTCCTCATCCCTATCTAACAGCCCAGGGGGCTGTGTTCCCTGGGAGCAACAAGTCTTATTATTAAAGACTGAGGCAAAGAAGGCATTAAGTACCTCAGCCTTATCCCTATCATTGGTGACCAGGTTGCCCTCGGCATCCAACAGTGGATGGAGATTCTCCCTCGCCTTCCTCTTGCTGTTAATGTGTTTATAAAAGCATTTACTGTTTACCTGTGCTTTAGTGGCCAAGCTCAGTTCTAGCTGCGCTTCAGCTTTTCTAATTTTCTCCCTGCACAGCTTCATTACATACCTGTAATCCTCATGAGTAGCTTGCCCACTCTTCCAGAGGCCATAAACTTTCCTTTTGTTCATGAGATCCAGCCAAAGGTCTCTGTTTAGCCAACCCGGCCTCCTTGCCCGTCGGTTCATCTTCCGTGACATGGGGATGGTCAGGTCCTGCACCTTTAAAACAGTTTCCTTAAAATATTCCCAGCCTTCCTGGGCTCCCACGCTCTCCAAGACTGCCTCCCAAGGGACCCTGTCAGCCATGGTCCTAAAGAGGTTGAAGTCCGCCCTCCAGAAGTCCAAGGTGGCAGTTCTGCTGACTCCCCTCCGTGGTTCAACAAGGATAGAGAAATCTAGCATCTTCTGGTCACTTTGCCCCAGACGGCCTCCAACCTTTCATCCCCCACAAGACATTCTCTGCTGACAAACAGCAGGTCCAGGATATTGCTTCCCCTCATCAGCTCCCTCACCAGCTGTGTCAGGAAGTTATCTCACACACACTCCAGGACTGTTCCCTGTCAGCTGTATTATAATTCCAGCAGATGTCAGGGAAGTTGAAGTCCCCCCGCAGAATAAGGGGGAGTGACCTACAGACCTCACCCAGCTGTTTATAAAGCCTCTCATCTCATCTTGTTAAAAACCTCTCTCCATGCCATATTAATGCCAGTTACATGTAAGCAAGCAGTGGTTACCTGAAAGAACTCTTGCTTACATCAGAGCTGTTGTTGTTGTAACACCCTCTATATTGCACTTCTAATTGCTGTTACTGATGAACGAATTAATGCCTGGAAGCTGATGGTATCTGACATTTGCTTTCCTAAACTTATTTGCTCTTGTTGTGTTTCACATTTGCTGTATTTATGCTTCAAACAATGGTGTTAGACTGCTGGAACAGATAGTTAAGAAATTAATAATTGTCTGGGGCTTTTTTCTCTTTGTGTTGAACAAGAAACAGTTCTTCAGCACCATAACTTTTGTTTGAATTGTTACCTAGAATGTTGTGAAGCACCTGAGACAAAAGTATTCTATTTTCCCTGTATTGTGTTTTTACAACTTCTTGTTCTCTACTGGGCGCCGTTCAGGTGCTGTGCCCAGTGCCTCACAGAGTGCTTGCAGCCCCTGGCAACCCGCTGAAAGCACACGTCCTGCACTGCCGCTGTTTGTCTTTCTGGTACAGCTGCTTCCAGGAATGTGGATGGTGTGGTCTGTCTGTCTTTGCCTGGGACAACACAGCTCTTAGGCGCAGCTTGATAGCGTCCCCATCTCTGCTGTATTCCATGGGCTCGGTTCAGTGGATTTAAAATGATGTAAACATACTCTGGGGAGTATACTCAGTATGCTTCAAGGAAGTTTAGGAGGTGGTGCATGATTCACCGTTCTGCACCTCTGACCAAGAAAAACATGACAGAGCTTGCTTTGTTTCTTTTCACAGGTGCAGTATTTGGTAGATAAAGGAGCAATGATTGAGCATGTTGACCACAGCGGCATGCGGCCACTGGACAGAGCCATTGGGTGTCGTAATACATCAGTGGTGGTGATGCTCCTGAGGAAAGGAGCTAAACTAGGTTAGTAAACCTGTCACGTACTTGAGGGAAAGAACTGTCTGCTACGCTACAATTGCTGTCACTTCTGTAAAATAGATTGAACAAATAATTCCTGACGCACAGACTACTTTGATTTGGGGATGCCGGCTCAAGTAACAGGTATCTTTCCTTCTTTTGAAGATATTCACTCAAGGCTCACTTCAGAAGAGGAAATAGTAGCAGTCCTCTTCTCCTTTCATGTGTGTTGATTAAGAAGCCCTGAAGAGTTTATCTTTACATGCTTACTCTGTCATAAGAAAATAATGTTTATGCTATTAGTGATCCTTAGTTCTGGCAGTATTACTGATCTGCGTGAAGACGTTTTACATTTCACTACTATTGTGTTAATAAATTTTAGAATTGTACATTTTTGCAAGGAGTATACCTGAATCATGTGTTATAGGCAGGTATATGTTGCAGCTGTCAACATAACGACTGCTGAATCTGTTGTACCTTTAAATCATAATGTGTGTTTATTTGGTTCCTAAGTATGATTAAATACAGATCCCTCTGCAGTTTTATGCTTCACAGTGGCCTTTCATACTGTCCTTTAGGCCATAGGAAAAATAGAATCACACCGCTTAGTATCTGACTGCTAGCTATGTGGAATGGTACGGGACAGGTATGTAAACATGTGTTAAATATATGCACACATTGATAATAATGGTAATTGTTTCATGTAGATGAAATATTCACTGAAGGCTTTCCAATGTGAGCAGTTGTCAGAAACAATTTTTTTTTCACTTTGTCAGAAATTCTTACAATTTAACTTTCAGGAAATGCAGCATGGGCAATGGCCACCTCGAAACCAGATATTCTCCTTATTCTGCTGCAGAAACTGATGGAAGAAGGAACCATGCTGTACAAAGTAGGTCAATTTTTCTTTTTTCCTGATAGCAGTACTCTGTAATTGGATTTCTGTTTGAAAGTAGATGGACGTTCTGTTATACTTCCTTCTCTGTTCAGACGAGATGTGTACTTGCACATCCTTTCGTGTCGGGTATGAGATCAGAAAACCTTGAGGATCCTGGGCAAGAGTCATTTAAAGCTAGCATGTAAAAAAAAAAAAAAAAAGCAAAACACCAGCCAATTAATAAATAAATACGTTTTCTTTCAGTTGACCAAGTGCTCTGTGGACACTTGTCAGCTGTTTCTTAGGAGCAGCTCAGAATATAAGCACCTTGCTGAATTCAGTAATATCCAGCCTTTTCTTCAGTGTTTTTTTGCACGCTGTTTAAATACAGAATGAGGAGAGTGACGGATCCTTTGATGCATTCTTTCTACTAGTCATGATATTCTGCTCAGAAGAGTGGAATTGCTTTTGTAAACTGTTTCAGTGCAGAGCTGAGTGACTTCTGCAGGCACTATTGAAAATCTGTTGTAGCCACAAGGTTTATAAATTGCACGGTTGTTTTTTAATAAGGGCCCTCAAATATCTACCATCTTACCTCTGATTTTTGATGGCTTTGCATAATGGAGGAGAGGTACCCTTCAGACTTTGCTATCACAAATCAGCGTGGGCCTATTTAAAATCCTCCAGACTCTGTGCAGACATCTTGTGAATACATCTGAATAATTTATCAAGTTCATCAATCCTGATATGAGTTTAGAACTTTATATCCAAGCAGGTACTGTCAAGGGTGGGACACCATTCAGGCCTAAAGGATATCAGTTCATGCTACAGAGGCAATTCTGTCATTCCTGAGAGGCCTTTCCTGCACCACACCAAGGTAGCAGTGTGTTCAGTGTGTCTCACTGGTTCTTCAGGGAGAGCATCCACCCACAGCATCACCAGCACTGGCCCGTTCTGCTTCAGGTTCTCAGGTCACTCAGCAGGCTGGACCCTGCTTAGATTCTGAGACCAGATCAACACAGCAGTGTTGGTAGCAATATGCTTTGTAGTTTGTTACTAGAAGCTGAATTTCCTGCTGGTATTTTTTTTAGACCACTTGATTTTATTATAGCAATTTGAATGATTTGCTAGAGCTATGATATGTCATTTAGCTTATGAGTTTTTTTCAAATGCACTTTGATTCATTCTTTTGTCAAGGAGTTTTGTATGGAAGGTTGTATGTTTGAGCATGTGCTGGGGTTTGTTGTGCTTCAGCCACGTTCTGTGACTAAACGGGGCAGGAGGACCCATGGGCCCAAGCCCCAAGATGGACCAAGAAACAAAACAGTGGTAACAAGCTAAGGGAGAAAACTAATTTACTAAATATGATGGTGGAATGTGAGATAGCACAGTATAATACAGTATAATTGGAATTGAAGCTAGTAAATTAGAAAAAATGAGTGTCCAGAACCGAAGGCATTACTGTAAGGCTGAAAGTGAGATGGCCAGGGAGCGCAGAGACGAGCAGAAAAAGAAGGGGATGTGACTCCCAGCCAGTTTTGTCTTTCGTTCTGAATGGAAACAGAACAGTGGAGTTTTCTGGGATATGTAGTTCATTCTTTCTTTTCTGAGGTAAAGCTGAACTGTCAACAATCCACAGACCTGCAGCATTAACTCTTAAACTCCCAGTGCACTACATGATACAGTGATGTGAAATACGGATAACAAAAATCACAGAACAATGGCAACTTGCTTCCAGTACACAGCAATTACTTCTCAGCCTTTGTTAAGAAGTGGGAGGCCAATCCTTTACTGCTTTTATGTTCCTACATTCAGCCCTCCACCTAATAGTCTTGGCTGGGACACTGAAGTGAAGCTGGAGCAGCTGGGCTGCATGTTTGAATGCTGCGCCACTTCCTTCTCCCTCTCTTCATCCATACCTTATCCTGTGGTAGCACCACCTGATGAAGGGTACACTGTTCCTAATTAAGGATATACCCTTTTAGAAATATCTTCAGCTTTAATAAACTGTATCATCAGATGTTTGACTGCCCTCTTCAATAAATAAATGAAATTAAGAATTGTATGGTGTCATATACATACTTGAAGAATTGCTCTGGTACAAGAAGTGTGCATTACTGTATGTAGTGTCCTGGTGAAGTACTATTAAAAATGTTGAGTTTAGAAAGAAAAATAAACTCTAATTACCTCTTAAGTTCTCTTATGGTATCTGTGTGTAAGTGCAATATATATACATTACAAATACATATTTTTCTGTGAAGAGTACGTGTTGGTAGATTTCAAATATGAATGTGGTTGTATTGTAACAGCACTATAATAACACAAGTTTCTGAAAAAGCTTCTTATTCCCCAATTTTGTAGAAAGGCAAGATGAAAGAAGCAGCACAGCGCTATCAGTATGCCTTGAGAAAGTTTCCAAGGGAAGGATTCGGAGAAGAAATGAAAGCATTTAATGAGATGAGAGTTTCGCTGTACTTAAATTTATCACGGTGTCGCCGAAAAACAAATGTAAGCTCATGTTTTTAATCTGTTGCTTCTCTATCACTGGGAATCTTAGACACCTATTCTACCACGTTGCTGATGGCTTCTGTTAAATGTTGCTGCTGTGCTCTCATGACTCTCCATCATTATGATGAACTCCGAAGGCAGAGGAGGGAAGGATGTGCAGATTCCTCCAAGTCATATGGAACAGCCAAGTATTAGGATTTCTTGCTTAGCAAACATTGGTACACTGTCCAAACAGTGGACACGTGGACATGGTTGGTTTTGGTGGTTTTTTTTGCTGTTTTATTATTCTTTTCATTGTGCTGTTCTGGGGCTTAGTTCCCAAGATAAGGGGAGAACTGTCACAGCTGTTATGTTACCATTATTTTGGAATAACAAACTGCTGGACACTCTTGGTACTTTTAAAGGACTGCATGGAAAATTCTGCTGCCACCAGAATTTATTATCAAATGCCTGCTTCTCCAGCTTGTTGGTATGTGTTGATTGTTCCTTTTGTACCTTCAGCAGTGTATCAGATGGCTTCTAAGAACCTGAATGACCATTAGAGCTAAACCTTGCAGTTTTATGAATACACCTCATACAATTCCTTCTTTTCAGGCACAAACTTCTTAATTCCCAAGCCTTCCATGTTGTTTGTGGCACCTATTTCAATCTGAAGAACATTTAAACATGGATGTGGAGGATTTATCTTGGCCATTCTAGCACTGCTGTGCAAATGCCATTCCTTTACTTTCTCTGTTAGAACTGCAGTCTCCAGCTGCCTCCTGGAACAGACTGTGTTTTCAGTAGCCTCACACTAACAGCTGGAAGTGACTCTGTGATCAGTGAGAGAGGGAGGAAAGGAGGAGATTCTTTCTATATGCTCTCATGTGGTTTTGTGGTTTTGTTTTTTCTTGATAAACTTTTCCTTTGCTGTGCAAGGGACTGGCTTCATCTTTCCGTGGCCGTCATTGCCCCATTTCAGTCATGCCTTGTAAATTCTGGGTTTGGGTTTAATTGAATTTGCTAAACTGTTTTTTTTTCTTGTTAAATGAAGACCAAATACATTAGATCTACTGGATCTACTGTAGGTTTTCTTCAAAATTGACACACACCTCCTCCAAGAACAAATGCAACTGGAGAAATACAACTCCTTTAATGTTTTTTCTTCTAACTCCTAAGTCTTTATTCTTTCTTTTTTCACAGTGTACTTCAAAGTGTTTTTATCTGAGGGGATCACTTTCCTTGTTCAACATGCAGTCACTTCTAGCAGTTTAATGCATGTGGATTGACAATAACTGTATAACACTGCATCTTAAATACTTTAGAGTCAGTTTCTCTTAGACTTTGCAGAAAGTGTTACCAAGATAAGGTCTGCTTCCAGTCACTTTCTGTACTGGACAAGCTATCTGCACTTTCAGAAGTGGTACCATGATTAAAGCACACATGGCTCTCTTTTATTGTTGATGTATAATAAGTACATTTGTTTAAATAATTAGGATTTTGGTATGGCTGAAGAGTTTGCTACCAAAGCATTGGATTTGAAACCCAAGTCTTACGAAGCCTATTATGCTCGAGCAAGAGCAAAAAGGAACAGCAGGTACTGTTTGATTCTATTTGTAAGTCCGCATTCCTTTTTCTTTTTTTAACTATGTAATGCTTTCTGTGACTGCTTTTCTTTTCCACTACTTGCAGTTGGAATTTAGAAAGAAAAAAATATTTTCTTGGTACAGTTTCCATATATATTAGGTCTCTCCATCAGTCAAAACAAACCAAGCCCAAAGAGCAATATTAAATACTCATTCAGGTAATTATTAGACAGCCCAGAAAGTAGACAGAAGTAAACTGATACAAAGTGAGTTACTTTAAATGTAAGGTATTCTATAGAATCATAGAACCATAGTATTGTTGGGGTGGAAGGAATGCCAAAGCCCCCCTGCCCCACTCCTGCTATGGGCTGACTACCCCCCAGCAGTTCAGGCTGCACCTGACCCCATCCATGGCCTTGGGCACCTCTGGGCATGAGGCTCCCACACTGCTTGTAGCAATGGTGCCAGGGCAAGCAGAATAAGAAGTTGACAGGGAGCAGAGTTTAGCTAGTGACAGTAAAGGGCTCATGAGACGGTGCTTCAGTTCCTAGTTGATTTCTGCTGCCTTCCTGATGACTCTTGGGATGCAAGAGTGGAAACACTTAGGACTAGGTCTGTGCTCCCACTGTAGAACTTCCTCAGTTGGAGACTGTACAGTTCTTATCTTTTCACCATATCTAGCAGGAGATGACAAATCAGAACATCTCTTTGGAAGTGGTGGAGGTGGATATTACTGCTTAATAAGCAGTGCTGAAACTCAAACTTGTCCGAGGTTTTTATTAATAAATTCTCGGGTCTTTTTCATACAGAAAGCTACTTGCTGCTCTTGCTGACTTACATGAAGCCACAAAGCTGTGTCCTAGCAATCAGGAAATAAAACGTCTTCTGGCTCGAGTAGAAGAGGAATGTAAGCAGTTCCAGAGAACACAGCAACAGAAGCATCAGTGCCCACAGTCAGGACAGCAGATTAACAACTCTGATAACGAGGAGGAGGATGGTATTCAAGGTGTGAATGACAACTTCCATCTTCAAGAGAAAGAAGAAGAACTACCCCACCCTGATGAGTCTGTTTCCTCTCCACAAAGGCTGCAACGTTCCTTAGCTGCTTCATCATACACTAGAAATCTTCAAGACAGTGTTCAGCAGAAAGTGAGACCTGTGTCCCCTCAGGGCAGAACAGGCAATAAATATCTGAGAGAGCCAGGCTTGATCATGCAGCCAACAAAGCAAGCACAGATTGTAAAAACTAATCAGCACTTGAGCTCCATCCAGCCTGGATCAAAACTGGGAAGTAATCAATGTAACACAAAGACACAATCACCTTTTCAGCATCTTTCCCAAAGTCCTGTGCCAGTTCGACAGTCTAAAATTCAGCATTTGGATGGGACAAGCACATCATCAGCTGGAAGTGCTTCTTCAGGTGCTAGTTCTGAGCTGTACAATGAGAAGTTCACATCCAGCCAGTGTTCCCATTCCCAGCACTCTTTTGCAAAGAAATCAAAAACCACTGACCCATCACCAGCCCCATTTCAAATGAATTTCAGTGAAGCAAGACAGCAGACTCCTGTACCTAGCACTGTCTCTTCTAGTTCTCCATCTAGCAGTATGATTCTAGCCAGCTCAACCAGCAGCTTAACTTCAGTAAGTAGTTTTGCAGATAGCATTAAGGGGCTAGGGCCAGACGTTAGAATCAAGGAGAACAAAGTTAATCAAGTTCATGGTACTGCTGCTGAACACAGACCTCGCAATACGCCGTTTATGGGAATCATGGATAAGACTGCCAGGTTTCAGCAGCAAAATCAGTCCAGTCGCTCTTGGCATTCTCAGGCCTCAGATGGATTATCAACAAGTGTTTCTTCTGGGAGCGTTCAGTCTTCTAATTTTGAGCAGTTTTCAGTCAAGCACTCTCAAACTAAAACTTCCTCTACTGTTACTGTCCCAGGAGAGAGCAACCAGAATGGTATGCAAACTAAAGTACACGAGGAGCTTAAGTGTCAAACAGCTGCCTACTGTCAAGATAACAGAGCACCAAAACAAGCTCTGCATTTATACCAAGATGCGCCATCAAAGCACTCTCACATCAGTAAGGAAGGTCATTTAAGCCATGTCGCCTCTACAAAACCCAAACGATCATTTATTGAATCAAATGTGTAAATATTATTTTGTACATTAATAATTGTAAAACTTTGCTTATATCATCATAGGGTGATCCCACTGCTGCTGCTGGTGAGTGCTCAGCCCATGTTGACCAGTGCTTTGTGGGGTACGACCACTTTAAGCTGTTCATACTGACACAGTAACTGGAGTAACCAATTTGTGTAGGAAGAGTCAATTAGGATCAGTCAGTCAATCAATCCAACAAACTAGGACCTCAAGTAGCAAAATTCTTGCCATGACATTTTACCCCCAAAAAAGAAAATATATATACATATATATATATTTAGCTTCTCCATAGGGCTTTAATGTTTGCTTTTGGTTGTATTGCATCTCACCACTTACACAATAATTGTGCCTCTATTATGCTTAAGTGCTTACTTCAAAAAACAGTGTTACGAAAATAGATGCTGCGTACTCTTCAGATCTGTATCGTTTTTTTTTAAATCAAAGATAATATTTTATCACTTTTCTAACGGGCTCTACTTTGAGGTGCATGATGTACATTTAGGAAGCAAAATTTGTGTATGAGTCAACTCAAAGCAGTCATGTTTTGAGATGTAAATATAACTATTTTTAGTAACAAGTAAAATAAACAGTAGCATCTGCATGTGTATTGAAAGGCTTTGACCATATTGGTTATCGCACTGAGTAACACAATATTACAGCATGTTAATGATAATCGCACTTTATATAGTTTACCTGATCACCTTTGGGTGCTATTTTAAAGCAAAATTATATATTGGCTGTTTATTCATTAAAAAAGGTACAGCAGTGAAATGTTTGGTAAGTATTTTGATAGGAAATCCAAGAAATGAAATGCAGATGGAAGTTGGAAGAAAAGCATATGTGCAGTTACTTTATAGGATGAAGTTGGGGAGATTTTTCAGAGGAAATGGGGTTTTATAGAGGCAAGAATATGCAGAAACTAAAGAGATGCAGTGACATTTCTGACTGCCGTGGGGCGGGAGTGGTCAACCTGAGGTTGGCATTTTCAGGTCTTGCGTGTGTGCAGTGGTGTGTTACCTTGTAAACAGCTGTATGCGTTTTTATAAATTCTTTCCTGAGTTCACATTATTATGCTTTAGCTTATTTATTGCATACTATTTCTTTGGTCTTTTGTACAAGTTTATTATTCTTGTCTTGTAGTTCTATTTTTGCACAGCTACTGTATTTTTTCCATACAAAATTAAAGCTATGATTACAGCTGTGTGAGATGCAGTCACTGACAGCACAGGAAGAATTCTCTCCCAGCTTCTCCAATTGCATGTTCATTCATAGGGAACAAGGGAATATGCTTTTTCTAATTAAAAAACAGAAATAAAATACGAAGTCTGTGCTTTGAGACTCACATTGCAAAATGAAGACTTGAAATGATAGGAAAATTTTAAGAAAATTTATTTGAAAAATGGTGAATCTTGATGTTTGATTTCTTAAAGAGAAATACCACAGAATAAAAATACAAATAAATTAAAAAAGCATTCAGTAATTTTTTTAGGAGCTTCCAACAGTGAAAATGCTCTTTTAACATAAACATTAAAAGGAACAGCCAGGAAAGAAGAGAACTTCTTTAATTCCAGGTGTTTCTGACATAAATATCTCCTCTAGCCTACATTTACCTACATTTACATTTATGACATTTACCTTCATTTTAGTAAACAACTTCCAAACGAAGTGGTTTCACCATGTTTCTGCTGAGTCTCCAGCCAACGGCTGATGGCCATTTTCAGCGTCCTGTTGGGTGTAAGCACAAGACTGGGAAGAGGAAGATTTGTCATGGGACTAGATCGTCTCTTATTGCTGATCCAATTTTCTATTGCCTCCTTTTCATAGGAATACCCATCTGCAAAGAAACCATCATCAAAAGCTTGCATTACAGATGATAGGGCACTGTTACATAGTATATATTTTACATATGTAAGAGGTAGAAGGGAATCAGTATTTCCAAATAAGAGAATTGAGATGTAGAAAAATTATGTCGTTGAATGTATTACTGTAACAGTTTATACAGCAGTACTCAGATCAAAATTCAGTTCCTGCAGTAAATAGTGGGATGAGATGACACAGGACACATGAAATTGTTCAGTCTCCTTTGAGCCAACCTTTGTCTTGCCTGGACTTTAGCAAGTAAGAACTGTTTTGGGCCACATGTATATAAGCAAGTTGCTCCAAAAGTAATGCCTCCTACTTATTTCTATGCAAACCACAATAGCTATTAAGAGTACAATAGCACTACTTGCTAGAGCAAATTCTCAGCTGCAAAGACAGGATTTTTCAACATAGTCACCATCTTTAGCTATGCATTTTCACCAACAATGAACAAGAGTCTGCACGCCATGCTTACAAATATCTGTGCCAGCCGAAGTGACCTGCTGTCACCACAGCTGAAACACACCACCCACCGCCTCCCTGTGCTCACTTCCAGCAAGCATTGATGAATGACAATGGGTGCCACTTTTTTCACCTGAAGGAATTCAATTACAGCTTTGTTTCATCTGCACTTCCATGTCAGACACCATTTGATCAGACTCCTCTCTGCTGCCATCTATCATGGCAACAACACCTAACGGAATACTGGTCAGAAGGTTCAACCTCTACTGCCATCACACTGACATCCACCTCTTATGGGCCAGCAAAACAAAACAGGAGTAAAACATACATTATTGTTACTACATAAGTAACAAAACATTTTTATTGTAATTTCTTTTTCTTAAAGCATTAGAAGAGAGGAACAAAGCCACCAAATTAAAAGGTTGTACAGAAGGTCAAATATCCCACTAAGTGCCATATATACAGTCGTGTAAAGTTAGTAATGAGCCTGTGTTTTTGCTGTTGCTTCCCTCATGCTCAATTCCATTGTATATTCACAGAGACAACTCTGTAATTAGGATTTAAATATATACTTGTGGAGGTAAGAGCATTAAAAAAATAATCTATATGGTTTTGTCAGTAAAGCAGATACTAAAGGAATTGCACAATACTGTATTTTTCTCTGTCACAGACGCAATTTGGCCAAACATTTAGCACAGTTCTGTTTTCTAGCAATAGCTATTTAGATTAAATTATCTTGTTCCCTGTAGAAAGATATGCCCAATTTTTGTGTTCCCATACCATCTTTACCCCTAAGCCATTCATGTTATTCAACATTGCTCAAAGTCATACCTGCTGCAATGACAGGATCCTTCATGAGCTCCCGTGTTATAGGGCATAAGAATTCATCAGGAACAGCAACAGAAACAGAGACTGTTTTCATCCTCAGCTCTTTGATCTTCTGGAGGATTTTACTGCGCAAGCCAAGAGATTCTGAAAAGTTATTGGAATATAGAGCAAAAAACACCATTATGTGAAGCAGAGAGGTTGTTCTTGCATTCACTGCCATGCCAGAGGAGACACAGCTCAATCCTCCCATCCCCACTGAATACAGAGCAGTCTGCAGACCCCTGGCCAGTGCATGCCAATCCCAATGGACAGCAGCAGTTCTGTGGGGTAATGAAAACAAATGACAAAACAAATGCAAGTGCACTGTTGCTGCAAAGCCACAGCTAATGGGCAGAAGTGCATTTTCAGTTGATGCCTAATAGGATCACATGCACTGCTGCATGTGCAAAGCAAACTACAGCTAAAATTGTGATGGAGTGAGAGGATCAGGAGTGTTTCTCCCTTCAAGATGGATTATAAACATAAAAATGCATTGGTATAAGAGTGCACAAATGTTTCCACCACCCCCTCACAGGATCAGCCATGCCAAAGTATGTATGTACACCACGCCTGCAAATTATACTTCACTGCTGCACGCTCCTGCTTCATTAAAGAGGTCTTAGACCTGTAGAATCTCAGTGCCTCTGCTTACACAAAATGAATTGCTGAACTCCATTTTTGTTTTATGAATGCCTGGTACTGACTTAGTTATAACAAAATATACTGGAAGAAAAGGAGGTTATCAGGAGTAGTCAGCACGGGTTCACCAGGGGGAGGTCGTGCTTGACCAACCTGGTAGCCTTCTATGATGTTGTCACTGGCTGGGTGGATGGGGGGAGAGCAGTGGATGTAGTCTACCTTGATTTCAGCAAGGCATTTGACACTGTCTCCCACGACATCCTTATGACGAAGCTGAGGAAGTGCGGGATAGATGAGTGGACAGTGAGGTGGGTTGAGAACTGGCTGACTGGCAGAGCACAGAGGGTTGTCATTGGCGGTGCAGAGTCTGGTTGGAGACCTGTAACCAGCGGTGTTCCCAGGGGTCGGTGCTGGGTCCGGTCCTGTTCAACATCTTCATCAATGACCTTGATGAGGGGATAGTGGCCACCCTCAGCAAGTTTGCTGATGATACGAAGTTGGGAGGATTGGCTGACATGCCCGAAGGCTGTGCTGCCATTCAGCGAGACCTGGACAGGCTGGAGAGCTGGGCAGTAAGAAACCAGATGAGGTTTAACAAAAGCAAGTGTAGAGTCTTGCACCTAGGGAGGAATAATTGCATGCACCGGTACAGGTTGGGGGATGACCTGCTGGAGAGGAGCTCTGCAGAGAGGGACCTGGGTGTCCTGGTGGACAACAGGTTGGCCATGAGCCAGCAGTGTGCACTTGTGGCCAAAAAGGCCAATGGCATTCTGGGGTGCATTAAAAAGAGCGTGGCCAGCAGGTCGAGGGAGGTGATCCTCCCCCTCTACTCTGCCCTGGTAAGGCCTCATCTGGAGCACTGTGTCCAGTTCTGGGCTCCTCAGTACAAAAAAGACAGGGATCTCTTGGAAAGAGTCCAGCGGAGAGCCACAAAGATGGTGAAGGGCCTGGAGCATCTCCCCTATGAAGAAAGGCTAAGTGATCTGGGTCTGTTTAGCCTTGAGAAGAGAAGACTGAGAGGGGACCTGATCCAGGTCTATAAATATCTGAGGTGTGGGGGGCAAAGTGGCAAGGCCAGACTGTTTTCAGCAGTGTGTGGAGACAGGACAAAGGGAAATGGCCAGAAGCTGGAGCATAGGAAGTTCCACACCAATGTGCGCAAGAACTTCTTTACGGTGAGGGTGACGGAGCACTGGAACAGGCTGCCCAGGGAGGTTGTGGAGTCTCCTTCTCTGGAGATATTCAAGACCCGCCTGGACGCCTACCTGTGTGACCTGGTGTAGGGATCCTGCTTTGGCAGGGGGGTTGGACTCGATGATCTCTGGAGGTCCCTTCCAACCCCTACGATTCTGTGATTCTGTGAAAATAGCACAACTACTACTACCTTAGATTTGGATTCACAAATGGGCTTTAGACCCAGAATAGTGGGGGGACAACCACCTCCCTCACCCTGCTGGCCTCCCCTCTTCTGATGGAACCCAGGATAGCACTGGCCTTCCGGGCTGTGAGCACACTCAGCTGGCCCATGTTCAGTTTTTCATCAACCAGCCCCCTTAATTCCTTCCCAGCAGGGCTACTCTGAAGGAGTTCTCCCAGTTTGTAAACATATCTGGGATTACCTCAACCCAAGTGCAAAACCTTGCACTTTGCTTTGTTCAACCTCATCAGGTTCATAAGAGCCTCCCTTAGGACCCAGGGATGGTGTCATCTGGCTCCATGGCTGTGAACAACACATTCAGTCTCATGTGCCATCCTTACAGTGGAGGAGAATTTGTTCCCCCAGTTCCCACCTGGAGATTCAGGTTCAGGCATGTGAGAATCCTGGCTGCCAGTCAAGACTGAGACAAAGAACTCATTAACTACCTAATTTCTATAAAAAGGATTAACTAATGACATATGTAAGGATTAAGACACTGTAAAGACTGAAATACAGTACAGAAATATAATAAAAAGCTCATGCTTATTACTAAGATTTTGCATGGCAATATTGTAAAGATCTATGGGATCACTCTGGGATCAAGAAAAATTAAGAATATAACCATAGAAAAGAAAGGTAATAAGGAACAAAATCCTGTAGTTGTAACTATATTTTTTGAGGGCATCTTCTACAAGTAGCATCTTCTACTAGTGATCTCCATTACTAGAGCAACTTTTCCTAGATTTTGCTGATGTAGCCAAATTCTTGCATTCAGTTTGCACTTCCAATTAACTACCTCCTGATTAAATCTCTAGTCAGGAATTAAGGGATTATCCATGACAGGTCATCTCTTGAAAACAAGTTATAAAAGAATACTTAAAGTAAGATTATTTTTCTTATTAACAAAGCAACCACAATTTTCTGTTTGATGTATACTGAGCAATTTCCCCAAAGCTTACTCCTGCTGCAGTATAAGAGGTAAAATCTACTTATAAAAGGGTTTCTTGACTCATTTGACCTGTTGTTATACTCAATCTCAGGTGTAAATTAGTGCTGATGTGATTAAAAATGCATTTCAGAAAAACATACCCATGCATGGAACTTCTAACTTACTTCCATTCCAACATTTTACATATACATAAAAGATTACAAACTGCATGGATTTCTATATTCTTACCAATTTTTAATTCGTTACTCAGACTTTCTCTTGTAAGATTCAGGAGTTCTTTGCCATCGATGTTATTTGCTTTGAAAAGCCCAACAAGTTCTGCTAAGCCCTGTGCACAAAGCCAGGCTGAAACATCATCCTCTGACCAGTTCTCAGTAGTTCTAATCTTAGAGTTTCTTTCTATAGTATTTCCTTTGGAAAGAAAAGATAAAAGTAAGGTAAACAATACAATGAAAAACAAACAACAAAAAAAACAAACCCAACCAGTAAGAACTATGGAATTAATGAGCATTTTCCAAATGCTCTCACTATTCCACAATCCCTAACATCTGATAAAAGCAGTACTCATTAAACATCCCTTCATAGAGGGACAGTCATTTGGGTTTGTCTTTATTGACTGATTTTGAAAGTTTAAAGGAATTTAACTTCTCAGGTGCTGACATCTGTCAAAACTGAACGAGAGACTGAAAAGTGCCAGCAGACACTAAAACTAAGTACCATATCTCCTTATAAAAGCAGACCAAATTCCAGATTGAATCCTTGAGCTTTGAACAGAGATCCATTTATTTTTACTTCACACATTCAAGGTACTCCTGTATTTTGTAACTTCATGTTTTTCCTTCTGCAGTGACTGGCAAATTGTATTTCTTGCTGACAATTATGTTTCCAATTAGCATATTTTCTCTTTAAATTACTGCCAAATATATGCCTTTGAAAAGTCTTTCAGTGTTCTGGGAATTCACACTCACATCTTAAATGCTACACAGAAAGTAAGAAATGGAAAACACCAGAAAAAAAATGAAGATAATATTCTTCTAATATCTATGTATAAGTTGTTGTTTGGTTGTTTGTTAATAGAGAACACTTGTTTCATAAATAGGCTAAAAATACTTCAAACACTGACCTGCACAGGGCTGCTTATTGTCCAGTTGCCATACGTGCACAGCTTTATCCATTGAACCCGTGGCAAGTAAGAGATTATGTGGTGCAAAGGCACAAGTTGTGACATATCTAAAAAAGTGAAAATTGACATGACATTGAATGAATTTCTTTTATTTACTAATAGTAAGATATTTATCATACTGAATTAATACCTGGTATGCTGAGTCAAAGTATGAAGGATATTGCCAGTATTCTGTAAAAAAGAATATTTGTGACTTTATTTAAAGAATAAAACATGTTCACTCATTTGTATACATACTTTTAAAGATAAGGAATAATATTTCTTCTTTGAATATGACAGAAGTTACCTTCAGAGCAGGTATATGACCTTGCCTAAGCCAATGGGTAGCAAAGTCAGTTATGTATCTTGGCTTTCCTACCTGAGGTTCTCTATTCAGTCCACTGGCAAAAGGCTACCCTTCACTATAATAATAGTTGAAATATCAACTGAATTAATTATACCCATATTGGCTGATTGTTCCTGTGGATAAGAACATTTATTCTACAAATCTAGGATTAAAAATGATTTGAAGCGATAACTGAAATTCAAGCAGACTCTGTACTACAATCTTTAATAATTTACTGAGGATTACATTGGAGGTTCATGTGTTTGTATACTAGATGCTACTAAAAACGAATCCCTCATTTCCAGTTTTAACACATGATTTGAGAGACTTTCCTCAAGACTAAAGGTAGCATTTGTTTGACAGGTACAGACAGAACTAAAAGATGAAGAGCAAAGTTATTCCAAGACAGTAATTCATAGTTTTCTTCTACTACTGGACATGGGGAAAGCATCCTATTTTAGGCCAAAATATCTCTCTCCCAAGATGATGTATTGTCTTAACCTCTTTCAGCCTTAGTAATGCAAGAGAACTTCTAAAAAATGTATTGTACCTTATGTTAAAAAATCTCAGGTCTAAAATCTGACAAACAGCATTAAGAGATGTTTATGCTGCAGTTTCCTGCATGTTTAATTTCCTTGATGTGCCATTCCTCCAGGGGATCTAAGCACCAAACTACTGATACAACTGGGCCAAAACTGTGAAGGCATCAGGTGAGTCATTTTGGTGAAAAACATGCAACCCTAATTGAAAATCTGTATCAATACAGCAGTATGTGAAGAGAAGCTTAAAATCTGTTCATCTGTCATTTTCAGTAAAATTGTTATTTTGAATATGGTAAAGCTGTAAAGATAAATTCCACTGGTAGGTGAACCTCAAAGAACATAATAACAGTATTACACAAAACACCTAAAGAGGATGCTTCTGAAGAAAGGTCATTGTATTTAATGTAATTTTTGTCTTGAATTATTTATTACGCTTCTATTTAATGCGTGCTTTATATACAATTACTAAAGAATTTCTGTGATCACTGTCCCTCCTTTTAGGCCAAAAGGTACCATTCTTCTTGCTGTGAATGCTAGGATAAAATTAAAGATTAGCAAAACTCATTCTACTTCAGTAAGAACATACAAGCATAGGAGTTGCTAAATAATACTGTCCTGCAGAGCTGCGTAAAGAAATCAAATAACAAAACACTCAAATAAATGTAAATTAAGAATAAGAGAGATTGACTGATTCTCAGGAGATATTTTACCTCAAGTTACACTTATTGAAGCTTAAAAAATAAAAATAAGGGGTTTCACAGTTCATATTTCATAATGCATTCTTTATCTTGATACTGCAGAAACGGTGCTAATAAAGACAACAGCCAAATGAGTTACCATGAATAACAACTACATCATACTTACACTCTCATATATTATGACATTCTTGTCCACAGACCTTTAAAAAAAAAAAAAGCAAACACATTGACATTAAAATTATACATAGAGGAATAAGGCATCAAACTATTTCTAATTAAAGCAGAAGAAAAACAAACAAACACAAAAATCCCAGCTTTCCCACAAGTAAAATGAACAAACAGAACTCTCACCAGAACTCACCATATCAGTGCTTTATGGAAAGCAAAACTTAAGACAATTATATTCTTTAGCTGTATCTACAGCACTGTTAAAACAATGCATAAAATCCCAAATTCTGCACTTCCATAATTTCTGATGCAGAGGGAGGTTTCATGCGAACTGGCCCCCAGTTCCATGGCTCCTCACGAGGTACAAATTGCTTTTTGCAAGAAGTATCAGTAATGTAGGGATTTGTGTGCACTATGCACAGAGTCTGGCTATCCATTACCTACTCTCAGCACTTCTATTGATTTCCAAAATCTTTTCATTTGCAAAGCAAACTAAAGGAAGCATTGCAACTTAATTAAAACTAAATGAAGGCCACATAAATCTCCAAAAATAAACCCACCCAGAAATGATTTTCTTTACTACTTCTTAAGTTTCTTAGTCTTCTTGAGTTCTTTATTATGAAAGTGGAGAGGTGCTGAAACAGCTGCCCAGAGAGGCTGTGGATGCCCCATCC
>JAPSGF010000118.1:94854-173321 GCA_035772895.1 Perdix hodgsoniae | reverse complement strand
ACCCCCCCCCCCCCCCCCCCCCCAAACCCCCACCTCTATCTGCCCCAACAGGCCACCACAACACACAGTAGATAAAACACAGTGGTTACAAATGTCTTTTTTTTGTCTGTTTTTGTTGGGTTTTTTTGTTTGTTTGTTTTTGTTTTGTTTTTTGTTATTTCTGTGGCAAGGCAAATGGAGGAAAATGTTTCTATGAAAAAATACTGTGTGTGCTAGGAAACTGTCACAATTTTAGTCCATGTGGATACAAATGATTATACTTGAAATTGAGGCTGTGGTGGCTTGAAATTATGTAACAAAATAGAAAAATGGAAAACTAATATCCCCTACACCCTGTTTTTAAAGGCAGGCACTACCAAGATTAAGGAGACTCCACAGTGTTGGTAGAGGATAATTACTGTACAAGCCATATAGCTATAATTACCTTAAGACTAAAATAAAATGCTACTGTCCTCCTAAGGCATAAACAATAATATCTGCAAACAATATGTACACATCATACATATTTAAAACAAGACTTAATATAAACAATAATGAACAGTATATACAAG
Organism: Perdix hodgsoniae; assembly: GCA_035772895.1. Classification (NCBI taxonomy): domain Eukaryota; kingdom Metazoa; phylum Chordata; class Aves; order Galliformes; family Phasianidae; genus Perdix; species Perdix hodgsoniae. Next base: position 172,770 of record JAPSGF010000118.1, on the reverse strand, counting down.
TCTCAATTTTTCTTCACTGTCTTGAAATACAATTTAACTACACAAGTGATGCAGCAACATATATATAAATGTACTTGTAACTCTACAGTAAAGTTTATTTTTAGTGCTTCTACAGCACATCAGTGTAAACAGTTTTACTTGGCTTTGTTTTACATTTTAAAACATTCCTTGTTGTATTTTCAAGATTTAAAGCAATTTTCTAATTCTTCCTTTTCACAGAAAACGAAGATTCTGGATGCTGTATAATCATAAATAATTCATAAAATTAAATACATTCACTAAAAAATAAACTACAAAGTAAAAAAATGAAAAATAGATATTTATTGGAAGGGAAAAAGAACCATTTTCCCGAGTAGAGCTCTGGTGGTTGAATATTCAGTGCGTTTTGATATATTTTAAATTGCTATTGCACTATAACACCCCTTTCTTTGAAATTCTTTGGGTGTGCTTCCCTGTTCTACCTAAATTAGTTTGTTAAAACATACAAACCAAGAACCAAGGGGCCATGGTTGCTGTAGGAGTGAAGCCTTTAGAACTAATATCACTTTTTTGTGATACTTCTAAGGAAGAAGAACAGTCATTAGTTATGCAGGATCCTTGCACTTCCATGTTCACATTGCTGGTCTTATCAGTCCTCATTTAAGGGGAAAAATGAGTTCTGGTAACTTCAGCTCAATTTGAAAATCTCTGTCCATTTCTTTTCAAAATATTTCCTCATGTTGTGGCCAGCCCTGCCTATGTCAGAATCATCTTCATTAAAGGTTTCACAGTTGTCAAAAACAAGCCTGACATCTAGCGAAAACGCTTCAACATTAGGGTACCTGAAAAAAGAAAAAGGTGAATCATTTCTGGAACAGTTAAAGTCAAAGGGGAAAAAGTACACAACAAGGAACTCTTCTAACATCAGTGAATTTACAACCAGTTACAGAACACGCAATGAACGTTCAATGAATAAATTAAATTTATCTAATTTTAGTATTTTCAGGAAAGTAAACCCTAGCACAAGCAAATTCTTTTTCATTACTGTTTTTGTTACTTCCCTAAAAAAAATTAAGATAAAATTTCAAGACTGAACTGGGCAACTTTTAAATGTATTAGCTTGCCTTTTCACTTCAACAGTTTTCTAGTTAAAATACTATTGGTATTTTCCACTTATTCATTTTTTTCTTGGTCTCAAGTCCTTTCAAAGGAAGTGCTGAGTACAGCCACATTTACCCAGAAAATGGACAATCAGGTATGTAAAGGGCTGCCTGGATCAATCTTACTACTTTGTCTTTTTTTACTCTTTTTCTTATCCTGAAATAGCGTTCCAGTACGCGCTGTTAAAAAGAAATGCAGTACAATTCTCAAGTCTCAACTCTCAATAAGCACAAGTGGAGCACTGAAATCTCAGGGTAAGTAACATTTACAATAAGTTTACTTACTGTCCACTAGTTAGCTTGTCTCTAATGGTAGAAAAGTCCATAGGCTTTTTAATAACTTTCTTATAACCGGGAACAAGTTTCAAGTTTACAGGAAGTAAGAAAGGCCAAGCATCCTCATGAGTTTCCAATTCTGAGAGAATCATGCTGAATAAAATAAGGATTTAAATAAGAAATTTTAAACCTTGCATAATCAGAAAAGTTGTTCACTGTTACATAAATTCATCACATATTGTGAGCCTGTTCACCCTACAAAAGGAAAGTACTTATATAATCTGTGCCCTCTGTAAGGCAGAAAACAGCCCCAATAAAGACAGAGAACTGCACTTAGTTCTCTCCTAAGGTACCTATGCAAGATGAGGTTCAAAGTATTGAAGTTGCACAAGTATTTCATCATAAATGATGCGCAAGCTAGTAAAACAGTTACTGGTACTAGCTTTCCAAAAACCACAAAGACACTACAGTCGAGGACGCTTTCCTATTACCATCTCTGTAATGCAACAGAAAGCCATCAATACCACAGCTCTCAGCGTTTCTCTTGGAAGGGCACGGAGGAGTACATTTCACATACCACACTCTGTGACTAAGTAGCTTCTATTGCCAAACGAGGCAATTATTCCCTGAAAGCACACAAATCTTTTACAACCACAGTCAAATCACCACGACCCATGTGGCATTGCGTAACAGAGAACGGGGTTCTTTGTTCCCCAAAACACAGTTATGTATAACGAGGCACTACCTGCTTCTATAACACATACCAAAGTTTAGAAGAAGTCACTTTACAAGAAGCTAGTTTGTACCTGCATATAGCCAGGTCCTTGGAATCATCTCGTTTAGGTTTCTTTATAGCAGTGAAATTTTCTTGCTTTCCTTGGCTTACAGAAACACTTTCATCCATTTTCCTTTTTCTAGGGTCCGTTTTTCCTCTTTTTAATGAGGTGCTAGTAGTTGCAGAGTCTTCATCTTCTGTATCTCCTGGTAATTTCCTGCCTCTCTTTTGTTCATTACTTTTTTTTCCTTTTATTTGAAGTTTTTTTAATTTTAGAGATTGACCACTTGCCTGAAAATAAAAAGGAGTAAGCAATAACCAAGAAATTAGAGATCTGTTACTGCTGATAGACAGCAGTGAAGTTCAAACAGTCACCAAAAAAAATATAACATGTCAGCAATTAGTCACTTTTTGCTCTTCTGTAAAGGTAAGGCTGCAGAAATCCCTGTGACTAGTGGTTTAGGTTCCCAACTTGTGACAGTGTAAAAGCACCTGACCTTCAGGCTGGTATGACAATACCTGCCAGCAAACCAGGATGGCCTAGGTACAGTACACATAGGTCACTTTGGAAGCGATGCCTCCTATTTACTTCCTCGGAAACAGTAACAGCTTCTAAGAGCACAATAGCACTGTTCGATAGAGGAAGTTTACATCTACACAACACCATTTTTCAGCACAGTCACCACTATCTGCTATGCATTTTCAACAGCAATTAACAACAGTCTGTATGCTGTGCTCGTAAAAATATGTACCAGTCGAGGTGACTGCTGTCACCATTGCTGAAATCCACTGCCCACTGCCTCACCGTGCTGACATCCACTGCTTGCTCTCCACAAACACTCAGCAAGTGTTGATGAATGTCAGTGGGTGCCACCGTTTTTGCATGAAGGCATTTAATTCCATACCTTTGCTTGACATGCGTTTCCATGTCAGACACCATTCTGTCAGACAGCGTCCTGTGGCCATCTACTGCACGGTGATGCAGTGTAATGGAATATTGGCAGGAAGTGTCAAATTCTACTATTGTAACACCAACATCAGCCTCTGATGTCATGGCACAACATCATAAACTAGGAGGCATTATTGCTGGAGCAACCCTTCTATTTGTCCATTCTCAAGCGACTGATACAACCACAATTGGAATTCTACATCCATTTACAATCAACTGTATTATTTGCAAGATACAGAAAAGAGCTTTTAAGAAAGTCAAGACAGTGAAGGGATCGACTGATGTAAATAAAAGCTAGATATGAAAGATATAAATAGCCTAAACACAGAACAAATACAATAAAACCTAGGAGTACAAAACCACAGCTATGGTACAACCTGGAAATAAGGATTATTATTTAATCAAATAGAAAAATATTTATAGGTAATAAAGTGAAACTAAGAAAGAATGCATTTAAGAAGTAGACAATAGGAGTTATGGTGACTAACAGCACCGTAAGACGACAGTATTTGAAGACATCACTCAATTCATTAGAACAATGTCAAACACACAATCCTACTGAAAAGACCCACTAACACTTTTGATTAGAAGTTACTTAATTTCATGAATTTTATAAATGACTTTCCTAAGCATTGTGGATCTGATTGTAGCTAGTGTGACAAGAAATGTGGTCAGTTTGCAATCAATTTGTCATCTGATTTGTAATGTGGAAAACGTACACTGTGTATAGACCTAGTTTTGCTTAATACTGAACACACCAGAATGTTTTGGAAATAAGTGTACTCTATTAAAGCCATTCAGTATCACATCTATATTCTTTGTCCAAGGTTAGAGAAACAGCCAAGTGTATCAGTTTGTAAAGGAAAAAAAACAGCGATGCTGACTATCGGCCATCTGAATAAAAATACAGTATCAACCAATGAGAACAAATCATTTTTGAATACATAAGGTCTATTAGGAAATAGGCCTAAGGACAAATAAGGAAATATTCTCTACTACCTGGAAAATGGCAGCTGGTTGACAGCCTTATTTTAGACAAGAAAAAAATCCAGGTTGAGATTAATTAGGACAACACAGTTTTTATCTTGCTGTAAAATTGTTTTTCTGTTTAACAGAATTTTGAATCACTACTCAACATATTCAGGTAGAATTATACTTTGGATTTTTTATACTTTCAAATTTCCAACTTTCGGCCAAATACGCAACAAAAGAAATGCCTCAGAAAAATGTTATTCTGTCACACTAGAAATACAATTAATTTAAAGGAAAACAGGAGAAAAAAATAAATCCAGAAGCAACAGGGTAAGTTATAGCACGATGGGATAACTTCTATCCTTATAACAAGGTAAATAGTAATGATTCCTTGATAACTACAGGAAAAGGTTAAAGCCTGAGTTTACCTCTACTACACAGTGAATTCCCAACAGTGACCTATTTTCATCACCTGTGCTGCACATTGTTTCATAAACAATGCACCTTCCTTATTATTTTGTCAAAGATGCACCCAAAAACGATAACATTTACAATATATGAGAAATGTACAACACTGAGCACTGTAGTTGAAAGTTACAGCATTCACAAATGAAAAATTGTATTAATGTTAGGACTACATACAGACTAGAAAAAATGTGGATATCTAGTAATATTTCCTGTTTTGAGTCATTTAGATAGAAATATCCTATTGTTCTCTTCAGACTATTTTTATTTGAGGAAAAAATACTTAAAGATTCTTTCACATACGCTATGCTGCATCAAAAAAGTAAAACTAATCTATGCTGTAAAAAAGACAGTGATTTACTATGTATTTTTCTCTGATTTTTCTTTTCAAGCAAGACATTGTCCGTCAACTCTTAACAATGAAGCTCTAAAGACAAATACTGAGAAGTATTATTAAATGAAGAAAAAGCTGTGATGTTGAATCAGCAAGAAAATTACGGATATATTTACATTAAAAATTAAAGTTTAAGACAACCTTTTACTGCCAATGAAATCCAAGTTAAAACAATTCATCTCATGTAATTTAATTGCCACCCAACATAAAATATAGAATTATTTTTTTTTAAAGCACTGACAGACATACCATTCTAGCACTATGAGAAGAGCACTTACGTCACTCTGACTTTATGGTTAGTGTTACCTTTGCTATGCAGGCAGGACAAAACCAGTCACCATCTGGTATGGTAGTGATCTTGGGTCTATGGCAGTAGGTATGACAGCCTTTATCACAACCATCACAAAGCAGCAGCAGTTCCTCATTATCTCCCTTTCGACATATTTGGCAGTACTATAACACACGAAAAACAGACTCAGTTCTCAGCTTTGAAACATGAGAATGGTACCAAAATTACAGTTCCCTTTCAAGCAATTCACTCCAATTTTTTTTTTTTTTTTCACTTTACAGAGTCTAGCAATAAAAGGAATATATAAGTACGTGAGGAGCTAATCTAGGGGCTATGTGGGAACAAAAAAGAAGTCCTGAATTGGAATATATGATGCTGAATCACCCGAAAGCTTATGTCACAGGTGAGATAAGAGATACTCCACTAAATACAGTACCATCCATCAGATGAAGCTGTAAGTTACTATTTACTGAAATGTTAATTATAAAGAGTAATTACAATCTCCTATAGAGCGAACAATTATGAAGGCTTTTCATCTTAAAAATTTCGTGATACTGGATTTGGCAAGGGAATAATCCTTTCCAGTATATTTATATTCATCTGTGCACAATGTACAGTTAATGTTAAGTTTTATAGGCAGTAATAAAAAATATATTATAAATCATGTTCTCTTAAAATACCTGAAGTGTGAAAACAGGATATAGCAAAACTAGTTCTGTTACAGTATTTTTTCTTAATAAAAAACACTTACAACTTTCATAATAGATTTTTCCCATGCTATCGATTTCTGTAATTGCTGAACGCACAGAGCTACCTGTGCAGCACTTCGTGCTTCTGACAATGCCTTTCTCCATACCCTTAGCCCTGGAGCAATATCCTCTTCAGTTCTGCATTGAAATACAGAGAAATTAGGTAGGTCACATCCGCGTTTGCTGGTATTTGAACGTGGAACAAGCATTATCACACTGAAAGCCAAGCAACGACAAAACGTACACAGCCAATAAGTATAAGGTATAAGCAACTAAATTTGATGTAGTGCACAGACTGTGGCTACAAGCCTCAAAGCTTAGTCACATCCAGTTAAATGTAAGATAACTTTGCATTATCAACAAACATAACAAAAAATATCTTTATGAAGCACCATGCAGAATAACATGATCCATATGGATCACAGACATACAAGAAAGTACATAGATAACAAGCAATAGAAAATAGGCTCCAATTAGCAAAGAAGCACAATAATTTTTCAAGTTAATCTCAAAAACCTACCCGTCACCATCACCACTAATGGATGGTGCAGGAGCAGGGACAGTAACTGTGCCCACATTATCCAGTTTGATCTGAATGGTGGTACTTAAGGGGCTCTTCAGATACCTTCGCTCTATGTTCCGCTCCAAGTCAGCAAGTCTGGTTACAGCTATATCTAGAGGGTTGTCACTCTTCCGCTCTAGAGAGCTGGTACTGCCTTCTCCGCCTCCAGCACTATCTCCATCGTGCTTCTTGTGCAATCTAATAATTGACTTATGTTCATGATATACCAAGTCTTCTCTTTCTGATGCAGGATCAGGACACAGCCAGCCCTATGTTAATAGAAAGGTTTGTGCATTTATTGGTTGCTATTTAACTTAGCGTTTGAATAGAGGAACTGTTCTACAGAATCAGAACAAATAATTGAAGTGCTGTTTCCAGTACATCTTGGTAACTTGTAATCCATCTGTAGAAACATTTTCCAAAATCTCCAGAGAACTAAAATAATCAATCAAAAATATATAAGCATTACCAGACTTTCTGAAGTGAGTTTTCTGCAACATTCTGCATTCTTATCTTGTTTTGAAGTATCCTATTCTATCAGTGAAAACATCACAATAGGTCTGTTTCATTGTCTCAGAAGACAGTATCAATTGGTCACGGAGAAATGACATCTACTAGTAGAACATACTACATCTGGAATAGTACATCCATACTTGAACCAAACATACTTAATTTGGTATCTCTACCCAGTTACTGGCAGAACCCAAACCAGGCAGAAAAGTGGCAAAACCCACTAAAATTAAGTCATCTACATGAAATGAAATCTGGGCATTCATGAAAGATTAACAAAATGTGTATGATTCTGCACGCTGTCAAAGAACTCAGGAGCTGTTATTCTGATCACCTTTAGCTGAAGATACAACTGAAAGAAATATCCGAAACATATATCCACGGTAGTGCTGCAGTGGATTTTATTTGCTGACAATTACAGATGAATGAGAAGGCACTTACCAACAGCAAAAGGACTGCTACTATCTACTTTACATTCTTCCCACCTCAGCAACATTATTTTAAAAGAGAAATTTTACTAGAAGTTAGTTTTACCTTAACTTGCAAACTAGCTGATGCAACTCTCCTCTCTAGATCTTCCACCTGCTGGAGAATAGCAAGGTCCACCTCCATTGCTTGTTCTTCTACTGACCAGTTTTCCACAACATCTCGAGTTACCTGGTTATCTTCATTTTCATTGATATCAATAATAGCAACTGCATTTGAGAATCACATTTTGTTAAATTATTATAACTTCTCCAAGTAAATTCAAGCTGTTTTACCTGTTAGTCCAATTAAATGCTGGAGAACTGTTAAAGAAGCATACATCTCTTAAGATATCCAATATGACCACCAAAGTCTGAAGGATTTCAAGCTTGTAATTTAAAGGCAAGGGAAAGGGAAGACTGAGCTATATTGCTACAGAGACAGAAAATGCTTGAAAAGTTATGAACACTTAAACCAATAGAGAATTTATATTAAAAAAGGTTTTTCCAACACTAACTTCCCAGAATAAGGCTGGTAAAAAGGCAACTATGCGACCTTTTACTTTTTTCAGGCTACTATGACCACCTCTGTATCCAAGCACATCCTGGAGAAATCTCAGTCAGCATTATGATGCTCCAACACCGTGTGTAACATAAATGCCGATTACCTACCATCCTTATTTTTGATGCAGGCCAGAGTGATGTAGTCCATGTGTTTCTGTATTTGTTTTTGTAAGGCCTTTTCTCTTATTCCCCTGAGATGCAGCACTTTATGCAAAGACTTCAGGTCTTCAGGATCAGTAATCCTCCACCACCCATACTGCATTTCTAAAACAAGATAAACATACAATTACTTAACAGGTGTTTTTCATGATCACAATCAGATTAGAGAAATTCAATAGGGAAATTAGAAAAAACAAACTGTAACAGCATAGCGGCAATAGAAATTATCCAGACAGTTCCAGCTGATTGCCCATTCTTACCTTCTGGTATTGGTTTTGGGTTTGGGTGATCTACTGGCTTGGCCACTTCCACTGCTGGACAGGTGGCAGAAGCTATTTTCTCGGTCTGCAGTGCTGGTGATTCACTTTTACTTGTAGGAACACTAGATGTCAAGAACGAGTTACTGTTTCCTTCTGGTAATCCCAACCCTGATCCAATAGTAGGTAAAGGAGATGAAAATTGAACATTTGAAGTAAGAACTCCTGTAGGCCATCCACAAAACTGAAGTCCCATGACAGGTAGTCCAGGCTTCATCTGCTACAGAGGAAACATTTTTAGCACTATCACAACTGGTATTCAGTACTACCAAGAAAGCAGAGTTATCATTAAGATGTTAGTTTTCAAGCAGAAATCAAAACTAAATGGACACCTTTACTTGCTCAGTATTTCAAGCTGTTCAGAAAACAGTCACATAACAATAATGCAGTAATTCCTATTAGAAACTGTGGTTGCTTAAGGAACAGTGTCATTTGAGGGCAGAGTCACATTTCTGAAATCTTCAATATAATAGCCAAACCCCTAAAACCAAAGTCTAATTACTAAAATAAATACACAAAACGTCAGACGTTGTGGTTTAACTTTCTTCTTTTTTTTAAAAAATAAAAAATTGTAATATTATCTCTTTTACATGGAACTACTATTCATGTTTAGAAACAAGAAGGAATAAAATAAATAAAAACATAATTATATGATACCACATCTGTGAAACTATTTGTCTCAAAATAAATTCTGCCAAATAAGCACAGTAAATGAATAGTACTTAAAACAATTATTTATTTACCTGCAGTGGTGGCAGTGCAAAGGGACTTAATCCCATTGGACTCTGTGCAGAGGTTGAGCCCAGAAGAGGTGATGGAACAGGTGAAGGTGATTTTGACGGTGGATGTGACTGAGGAGTAAGTGAAGTTGCAGTAGCTGGTGTATCTACATGGGTAACTGACATGTCATCACAGGGTACTCTTGGCAAAAGGCTGAACCATTGTCTGTTCTTCTCAGTAAGAGGCTTTAACAACTGATCACTTGGAATTAATGGAGAACTGTAAAACTTTCCTGTCCCACTTGCAACAGGACTGAAAAGATTATTAGAATCAGACTTCTCATTGCTGCTTTGTGATACACTGGGTTGAAGACTGCACAGAGAGTTTTGGGAGGTATTTTGATAAGATGGAGTGCATCCATTTGCTGCACCACCATTATGTTTTTGGGGTGTAACATCAGACTCAGGTGGCATTTTTGCAACCTCTAACAGTTTGCTTAGTTTTGAAAATGACCCAGGCTTTTGTAAAAACAAATTAGTGCTGTCCTTTTCTTTCAGATCTTCCTTTTGCTCACAGTGAGTTGTACTTAAACCGCTTATTTTTTCTTCTGAGATCTCAAATACCTCTTCTTTTATATGCATGCTTTCTACATTTTTTAGCTTCTCTTTTTCTTTTGCAATTTCTTCTAGACCTAAAGAAGTACAAAAACCGCAGATGAAACAAAACAGACCAACTAATTTAGATCATTTTTAACAACTCAGATGAGCAACAACTTTTTTTTTGCCTCCTTCTGTATTCGATTTATATAAACAAAATTACTTCTCACTTTCCAGAAAAAAGCAAATATAAAAGCACACACAGATTCTCTAACACCTGGAGGAAAAATAACATCAGTGTAGGCAACAAAGCTGTAGTATTCTTCCTTAAGGTAAATTAGTGTCTACGACAGTTTGCCAGCAAAAGATCTTTGAAATATGTATTTTTGGTGGTTTTCTTCTTGTCAGACTCAATTTGCTTTATCCAGCCATCCACACACTTACTTCAGCTGGTACAATGGAGCCTTTAAGTTCATTTTTGCATGAGGCCGTTTTATTAAACTGACAGCCAGCTACTAAACAAGTACCATTATTCCTATATTCTCTAAATATTGAAGCACAACATCAAACATTTTACCCCTTCAGATAAAAATCATTACCAACTAAGACTGTGAAGTGTAATGCCAACATTCTTGACAGTTTCAAACAGACAGTCTGAAGAACTACTTGGTGTGACAGACAGCCTACACACAGAAAAACAGGCAGATGTGATCAGACAATGCAGTCAAAAGTGAGTAACAAATGCCAGTTTCTGGAAACATTCAAAGTGGAGAAGACATTTTTAATGCACAGGAAAACCATTTTTTTCTGTTTTCTTTCCTCTTCTAGTCTTTCATAACCATCTCTCTTCTTTTAAAGTTTCAGCTTAAGACTAAGAATCTTTTTTTTTTGAAGGACAGAAAAAAGACAGAATAAGGGCAAGGAGTTAGAGAACTCAACACTAACTTTTAAACTTATTTTCATCAGAAAATACAACCACAAATAAACAATGGTCTTGCTTATGGTTAATGGCCAGAATATCCATAGCATTAGCTTGTTCATTCTAGGAAATCATCATTCCTATGAAGACAAGTAGTTAAAGAAAATAATATTTCCTCTAATTAATACTTGAAAATATTTGCAGTATACATCAAGATACAAACAACCTGAATACTAACAATCAAAAGAACTATGCAAGAGACAAGGGAATACTTTTTATTTTTAACTGGCAGTTGTCTCATGTTTCAAGCACTTAGATAAAAGGAATTAGGAGTGGATAAACTACAGAAAGTGGTGAAACGGAAAACAAAGACATGGAAGGATAAGAGAGTAGTTCAGAAATTAAGAATACGTGCATTTGGTTATTCAGGGGGACTGAACTAAAAAAAATGAAGATATGCACTACAGTTCTTGGCTAAAGATTTTCTACTTTTTCTAAACTACAGTAAGACAGGCAGTGGCACTTCAGTGTTTTTCTTCATGTAGGACTGCTGAAGCATTTGTGGCTTTGTTTCATTAAAATATAAAAAAATATGGTGGACAACAGGAATGCAAGTGGTAAAATATCTGATAGGTTACCCTTTGTACCCAGTTGATCATGGGTAAAAATAGGTCCAATAAAATTATGCAGGGCAGGAGACATAGAGCTATCAAAATTGTAGCACGCTGTAATTTTTAATTAGGTAGTTTAATTAGCTGTTCAAATTAGGTACCTCTCCAGAATGATGCAACACCCTTGAGATCATGCATTTCTCACGTGCATCAGAGTTGTTGAGGTTTGGGGGTTTTTTTGTTATTTCAGGGGAAAAAACTGAATAATGGGCTTATGCTTCATCCATCTGTATCAGAATTTGAAAAGATTTTTCCATGATCAAAAAATAAAAACTGCTCAGATTTATAATTTCTAATAATCAGAAAAAGACCTGGTAATAGCAGAATTTCTGCATCTATCCAACTAAAAATGTGAGAAAATTCAATTAATCATGGTACGTTTGTGCGAAGAACAGAAAATTACATTCAAATATTTAAATAAAGTAAATTTAATATTTACTAGTTTAGAAGAAATGTAAGTGAGCAAAATAAAGATATGAAGTTGTATTGGTAATTTAAAAGTCTTCAGTACTTCTTGGTGTGAAAACTAATTTTCACATTTATTTTATCAGACCACTGTGGTTTAACCTTGGCAGGCAGCTAAGTAGTGCACAACTGCTGACTCACTTTTCACCCCCAACTCTCCCCAGTTTTATTGTTCAGCATGATGTTATGCAACACAGAACATGCCTGTCAACAGTGGGTATCAGCTACCGAGTTTTGTCCTCTTCTTGTGCACCCCCAACTTATTTGATGGCAGGCAGGTTGAAGAATGGAACAGATACAGACTCTGTCTGTAAGCAATGCTCAGCAACAACTGTAACACTGCTGTGTTACCTGCACTATTTTCATTTCAAGCCCAGAATATAGCATCATACAAGCTTGTGGGAATAAAACTGTATCTAAACCAAACAAGTGCACAGACATGCATCAAATCTTCAAACAGAAAATATTCTGTGTATTTGCACACAGAAAAGCAACAGAAATGAGTATTTCTACTATGACCATCTTGCTTTCATATGCAGAGTTAACTGTCAAAGAAATAAGAAACAATTCAGAAAGAAACAAAACATACCAAATGTAGGTAAAATATGAAAAAGCATGACATATGTTACTGTAACTTCTGAAAATTTACAGAATATTAGTCTTCCAACCAGAAACATGGTATCAGAAAGCATCATATGAATAAGGACTTACTGAGTACCTGTTTAGCCTCAGGTTGAAGATGAAGCCTAAAGAACTCATTACACAAAATTATTCCCACAGACTGGCAGCAAGTCTTGCCACAGCATGCAATGGCATGAAGTTATTCTGTTTCTTACCTTCGCCACTTTCCATGCCTTCTACAAAAATGCCACCACACTGGGGCAAAATCCAATACCGGCGCCTGTAACGATCCTGACCAAACATCATTGAACGCAAACAGTGTGAGGCTTCAAATAACTTCTTTCTGTACTGGCTTTGTTGCTGTTTAAAAAAAAAAAAAAAAAAGGAAGGTGTTATAATTCCGTAGATGAAAAATAAACGAGTTTTTTAAGTTTATTAAATTCTGGTTATTCTGGTTACCAGTGAACAGAATTTCAAGACTTCAGCAAGGCAATTTTAAAGGTTTTTTGTGTGTATTATATGGTGCTTTTACTCATGTCCTGATTATTTGACTTGAAGAGATGCATTGAAAAAAATGATTCAATCACTTCCTGATTCACCTTACATGTATCAGCTTTCCTTTAAAAGCACATTTTTGCAACACTAGGACCTAACATTTTTAACATTTGCTCTCACAGAAGAAAATGATTAATGTATACACTGCAAGGGAACACCTGAAATTAAAATTAAAAATAAGAGTAAATGGTATAAAGAGCACTTAAACACGGCCAAACAATGAGCGCTACTCTGTGGCCCAATGGAAAACTAATGAGATATTTCAATCAGCTCATAGAAGAGTATTTAAACAGGAAGAGTTACCTGAGGGGAGCTACCAACAATTTTGGTTCCTTTGCTCACTTTTTGCTCTGCTAAATTGGCACTGTTGAAAGACAGTTATAATTCTGGACTGCTAATTTTTTGTAATTTGGACATGAGGGAAACCAGGAGACAAAGTTTTAAATTACAGACTTTCTGACAGAAAGAATAATCAACTCAATAAAAACATGGTCGATGACTAGAGCCTGACCTATAGTATCTCTTATTTATGTTTCCTCTTCCTCTTTCACTGTTTCTTCTTTTGAAATCTGAAGCAAAGGTACCTCTCCATCAGTCTTGAACAGTTGCAACAATTAGCCAACCATAGGAAAGGATAACAACTGCCATCAACTGTATAACAAAAATCTCACTGTCTCTTGGACACAAAGCTTTATGATCACTTCACAAACAAACAGACAGAAGTGTATCAATTGGATCTGAACAACAACTTGTGATGAGGAAAGATATAATCAACAGCTTTCTGATCACTGATTCTGTGAAATCCACTAATGCAACAAATATTTCTGGACTAAAATTCAGGTGTCATAAACAGCTGTAGCTTTCATATTTTCATTAAATGAAAGTTGATCCTGATTAAAATTTGTAATAAGGGGGAGCACTGAAGGCAATGGCAATGGCTTGTAATTTTAACTCTTGAAATCCCACAGTCAAATATGAATTGCAACCAAAATGACCTCTCACCTTTGTCAGCTTTTCAATCTGCTTCTCTAGTTCTTCAACACTTGCTGTTTGGTCTCCATCATCCTATAATCACCAAACATATCGTCACACCAAAACCATCTCAGGGTAAAATCAGTTTATGTCTTATTAACTTCGTAGTAGAAAAGATGTAACAGAAAATGAGCCTTCAAATGTAAAAGGCAAATGCTAAGGGTAAAAAATGTTCAAATATTTGCCTGTTGAATGTATTTGACTAGGAACAACATGTCTGGAAAAAACACCTATATTTCAACAGCATCCCAGACACATATGTAGAAGAAAAATGGTGACAAAACCTTGCCTAAAAACAATATTTTATTGGAAGAGAGAATTCTCTTCGTGTATAAACAACTACAGAAATTTATCTTATATTCCATGAAGCTTTTTGAATATTTGTGTATATTTCAAAGAGTTTTCCATGCAAGAAACAACAATCTACTGAGTTTTACCAGTCAGACTTTCATCAGAGCATACTTGTAACTTATTTCAATGACTACAAGAAATTGCATGGCCACTTTAAATGACACTTTAAATCACTGTAAGAGTTCCAGTATTATTCTTTCTGATTTTTGAAGAGGAATGCACCAAGCCTCTGGTTCTGCCTTCTTAGTGTAGTTAAACATACAATTTATTTCCATTAGAAGAGCTTTATTTAGTTGAAGAAAATCTTTGGGGATAATGAGAAATTTAAAAATAATAATAATCCCAGGTGCTCCCAATTGCTTACAATGTAAGACAATGATTTCATATTTCATGGCTCTAAAATTAGAGAACCAGAATGAAGCCTTCTAAAATACTGCATACAGCACAAATGCAATGGAGTACTTTTTCTGGAGGAGTTATAAGACTTCCAAAGAACCAAACTGTAAGACTGTATTTAAGGGTAAAAGATGAGTAGAAAGATGTGGGATTAGATTCCTAGATATTACCTATTTTAAACTCTGGAATATTGTTTTGTAAGATGACTATACTACACCACTAAGGTATTTTCTTAAACTCATACAAAGTAATTGTAAGAAATCCAGAGGAGCAGCAAAAACAGCTGTTCCTGCTCTAGAAACTAGTTGGGTCACTAATGAAGAGTGTCTCCAAAAATTTGAGTTCATACATTGTATGCATGTGTTGTTCAAACAGTCACTGGTATTTTGTATTGCTTGTCTCTTTGTGCAGCATGAAAAACTGGAGTTCTACAGCCAATGTTACAAGCCCATGGCATGCTACAAAAACTCATTTTGTTTATAGTAGATACAATTCAGCTCAAAATAATGTTCA
Organism: Perdix hodgsoniae; assembly: GCA_035772895.1. Taxonomy (NCBI): domain Eukaryota; kingdom Metazoa; phylum Chordata; class Aves; order Galliformes; family Phasianidae; genus Perdix; species Perdix hodgsoniae. The sequence goes on along the minus strand of JAPSGF010000118.1, from coordinate 157,347 downwards.
ATGACTTCCTGCATCTCATCCAATAATGACTAGTAAAAACTTTATCAACTTGTGTATCAGATAGAACTGAGCTCTGAAATGTACTTTCTGCAATATTCATTATCCTAGAAAAGTTATGAAAAGGCACATGGTAACATTACAGTTTTTTAATAGACAAATGCTAAATACAACGTAACGTGGCTTTTTAATTAAAAATGACTTCTAGTCTCCACTAATCAAAACATCAGTTTATGCTCATTTGCTAAAAATGCTGTGGTACTCAGGATCTTGTGCGAACTCTCAAAATTTCAAGAAAATTAAGATGAAGCCAAAACAAGCAGAAAGCTATCATGAAAAGAAAAATACACTCTCAAAAAATATTTATTAAAAAAAATTAAATAAAATGGATGTATAATATTTTTCCTTCATTCTTATTGTAAGACCTTGGGGAAGTGGTGTAGAGAACCCTAATGTTGCAGGGAAACAGAAGAGAAGCAAGTTTCAATTTACCAGTTAGTTCCATTTCAATATTTAAAATCTCCCACCTCATCCTCACAAACTTCTGCCTTCTTTCCTTTTTTATCTTCTTTGTCCTCTTCATCCTCATCATCCTCATCTGCCTGATCATCACTATCGTCATCGTCATCATCGTCATAATCACTATCCCCACCCTTTCGTCTCCGTTTGCGGCCTGGTGTTGATGTTTCCAAAGAATGCGGCTCCTCTCCTATTTCACCACCTCCTGTAGCATCTCTTTTGCCAGTTTTTTTTGCATGAATGATCCTAAGACTTTAAAAACATGACAAGGAGTGACATTATGGAGCTTATTTGTAGCATAACCATACCTTTGTTCCTGTGTGATTCAAAGTGAATCATTTTATATCAAATTAGCTCTTCTATTCTATGATGCTCTACATTTTATTATCTGTTTACTGCCATTAAGCAACAGGGAAAAAAATCAGGTTACAGAAAACCCTTAAACCTCTTATCCAATTCTGCCTAGAATTTCTGTTTCTTCCAGGTAAATTTTCATCACATAACCATTTAAAAGAAATAGAATAGAGTGCTATTGAAAAGTTAGTAAAGACAATTAGAAGAAACAACTATTTGTTTTATGCAATTAAGAGTATCTTTATAAAACAGCTGTCAAACAAAAAAAAGGGGGGGGGGAAATCCTAATCTGAACGTATAAATTCTTTTTATTTGCATGGCAACAGCAAGGTTGTTTTTAAAATAATTTGTTTTCATTTCAGATTTCTGTGGTTTTTTTTTTGGTTGTTTTTGTTTTTTAGTTATTATTTAGTCATTATATATTATTTCCCTTTAGCACAGGCCTTTGGCTGATCTTTCCATTCTACGACATATTTTCTTCTTTGAGAAGTCACGGTTACCTAAGCTATTAGAGACTCGATCAAATCCTTATTTTTCCTTTCATGAAAGAAAAAGGAAACTTACATACCAGTAATTATAGTTGTTGTAGACCTTCTTCTTCTATAAAAACCCTATAAGACAAGATCCCACACAGCAAAAATTACAGTTCCACCTATCAGGAAGCTAGCAGGCAAACATGCTGAATCGCAGGAGGTATAGATAGCCAGGCCTAATCACTTATAATGCAGACCAAAAAATGCAACTGACTCAGAAGAGATTCATAAACGTGTAGTGAAGACAAAGATTTTGTAAGAGATGGCTGGAAGAAGGTAGGATGGGAAAAGTAGAACGGTAACGACAAACACAATTACCAGCACGTAATTCTCCCTTGTCATACTTCTCTCTCTTCCCATCCTACAACACAATATTCCATACAGCAAGTGGCTACAAACATGATGAGTGTTGTAAAAGTACTTGCTTCTTGACAGATGTACTCTGACGAAAGTATCAGCTTTTCAAAATGCTGATAAAACCATGCCAGCACCAAACAGCACAGATTTTAATGAAGTTGTCACTGCTCAACTGGTAGTAGCCCTCTTACAGCTATTTTAATAATTCATAATATTCTGGATTAAAAAATTTCTCAAGCCTCCCAGTGAATTTGGAAGCAAGTACTATTTTCATCTCTGGTACAAAAACCCTTAGCTCACTGAGTCCAACTGAGATGTCTATCGGGTCAATTTTTCAGAAGATTTATTTCTTTCTACGGTAACTTCACACTATCAAGTCCTTTTCAGCTGGATTGGAAACTTGTGCCAATGTACAGTAATTACCCACCAAACCAAGCCACTAGTCAGCAACTGCATTGAATGCTGTGTGATGGAACCATTTTAGAGACAAATCAGATTGAGATAATCAGATTGAGATAATCAGGAAGACAATTCACTAAAAAAGCTAGCAGATGAAGTTCAGTGATGAGGAAACACATTCATACATCTGAAATAAATGATAAATGAAAAAAGCTACTTTTGCTAGAACTGAGAACAGAGATACAATGTTGGAAAGCACTAAAGCAGAAATTTTTCTCTCTCTCTTTTCTCCTTGCATGATATTACAAGTAGGAATGGAAATAAATCAGAGATGCCCTCTTTTTATAACAACACAAGCATTAGAAAGCAGCTCTTTTTTATACAAAATTGTGTAGAGGTAGAAATCAATGAGGATGTATCTCAGACAAAATGTTCAGGTTTGTAAATATGGCATAATTTTCTTGCTATTACCTAAGTGCATGGCAAACAGAAGAGAACATTCACTCAAAAAACTTTCACTTATCTTTCTTTCATATAAAGACCAAAAAGACTTCTGTAGCCATAAAGGACGCTGTGAAGTCCACTAGACAAAACAGTAGGCAATACTCAGATACATGACTTAAGCCTGCTCTTCCTAACCTGTAATGTACATCAGATCATGGAAGAAAAATTCACCTTCCGATTTATTTTTTAAACATTCACCACAACTTCTGTACTGAAATCAACCATTATGAAATAGCAAGGAAAAGAACTTCTAAACATCACATTCTCTTAACACTATTCTTCTTGGCTCTCAAATAATGAAAGTTTCCCAAATCAGAATTACCTCTTATGCAAAGTCAGGATATGGTTCCTACCCTTAGGTAACACTGCTTTTGATTTACCATCATCATTTACAGTTGAGATGGTCTCACTGGAGAGTAATTAACTTGCATGGCGTAATACTGGCATATTAAAAAGAATGTTATAATGGAAATCTTGTTCTGCAGTATTTCAAAGTTTTGTAAAGAAACAGGTATTATCCTTAAAGAAGCTATGTTCCATTTTTTAAATTGATTTTTTACATTGACAAAGTGACAAAAGAGATGTCAAGAAGAAGGCATGTAGTGGAAGAGGAGACACTGGAAGTTACGATAATCTAGTAATAAAATCAGCTGAATATCTCAGGTGACAGTCTTCTGACAATATCTGTGATACAGAAAGCACAAAGATGATTTGACCTGATGAGACAGATGCTTTTTTTTTTTTTGGTATCAAGATTCACCCCTACCTGCATTAGAGAAGGCACTAGATGCAACCTTGCATTGCACAGAAGAAGCCAAAGCAGATCAGAGTTCAGTTTCTGACCATAAATGTTATTATACTTATAAATGAATTCAGTTCACATCCTTAAAGAAAAGGAAACAAAAACAAGCAAAAAAAAAAAAAAAGAGAGAGAGAGAAAAGGAAAAGAAAAGCCTCCCTACAGGCTTTTGACTCCCTGTTTTCAGCCACTGTTTCTAATAAATCTTATCAACAGAATTTTTTATGCATGTGTGTATACATACATATAAACACATGGAGATTTTGTGTGTATGTGTGTGTCTTTATACATGTATATACTTATATATATTTATTTTATTTTCCTTCTGATATTCTTCATATCCAGTTGAGGAGCTAATCTCATCAACAGCTGGAGCATAAGCATAAAACACAAACGGTTCATGACAAAACCTTCTGACACATGCAGAATCTCTTCTTATCCCTCCTGGATGTACTTTAAGGCAATCTGGACATCATGGTATGATGATTTACACAGCATACACAGACATAGTCTGGTAAAGCAGACTGAGTTGAAATACATCCACTTCTCAGTATCCTTCATTCTACTACTACATGCTTTCCACATGACAAGTTTGTGTTTTGAGGGTCACGTAGAGGTTTGTGAAGAGTACACATCCATTGATAATGTGGCAAGTAGTCAAAAGACCAGATATTCCTAAAACTATTTGGAACTGGAATATTTAAAAACTAGACTGAGCCCCAAACGGTTGGGAAAGATAACATACAAAAACCCAAAGCAGAAAAAAGATCAAACAGACGACTTAAATGGACAACTTTCTTTTCAGAGAAGCCCCAGAACAGCTCTAAGAGTTTATAAATATCATCATCTGACATACAAAGAGAGCACTGTTTTAAACTGAGCGATGAAGGCTTTTCTTAAAAGCTTCTGAGAGTTCATCAGAAAAAAAGTGAACAATTCAAAGATTTTGCATCAAGGATGAGATAGGTGAGTCAAGTCTAGTGTCTTCAAAGAAGCAGAGAATGTCACAGAGTACTCCCACAATACTTACACTTTACAGTAGGATCAGCACTACTGTTAGCTCATATCCACACAGGAAGGGGAAAAGCAAAAAATAGAGGAATGATTGTAGAAATGAAGAGGAGCATGAGACTTTAGGGTCTTATTCCCCACTATTTGAAGGCAAAGAAAAGAAAGATGAGAAAAAGGAGGATTCTAATCTACAAGTACTTACAGTTTGATGGAGGGAGAGAAAGACTAAGCAGCCCCATGGGGGACAAGGACAGGCAAGGGTCCCATTCTATTAAGGAATAATTGGCTAAATAGGACTTTACCGACACTTCTAGAACTATGTAGAATCATAGGATGGATTACAGATGAAGACAGGAAAAGGCACGTGTACTATGCTAAGAGATAAAATGCATTAAGCCTGCATAGACTGGGATTTGTGTTATTAGTAGAGAATTTCTTTTTATTGGTCTTATTTTTTCCTCTACCTCCCTCTTGTCCTTCTTCTTTACTTCTTCCTTCTTCCTTCGCAGACACATTAAAGGGAAAAAAGGGAGAAACAAGATTAGAAACATAAGTACCTAAAGCAAAGGGTTAAGAAAGGATTCACCATTCCTGGTAAGAGGTAAAGACGACCAAGAAAAAAGAAAGTAGAGTCTGGCTATACATTTTTACCACCTGTGATTCATGAAATTTATGCCTTCTAGCTTCCTGGTAGTTGGAGCCATTATGCTTGCTGTATGGAATTTTGTCTTGTAGGATGGGAAAACAGTGGGTATGAAGCTGAAGACACTTTAAAAATTCCAATTTTACCTTAAATAAAAATATCAAAATATCTCAATGTTTGCATGCTAGAGATGATCCCTAAGTATAGGGAATGATGTAACAAACATAAAATGGAAGCGTTAATATTATGCAATATAAATCGGTAAAATTTGATGGGTGACTGTTCCATGAAAACCATGTTTTAAAATGCCTTTCAGAAGGAACACTGCTAAGTATGGTAGGTCCAAATAAACTGATAATGTCAATCAAAATATGACAGCTCCTGTAATATTCCAATAGCTTTCACATTTATTTTTTTTCCCAAAGAATACAAAATAGATTCAACTTTAATTATGAGGGGCAAAAATCCTCTGAATCTCATGCTTCTTTAACATGTTATAAAAGTCCAGTGCAGGACAATTCTAAATTCACATCCATCTGAATTAGGTAGTTCAGTTACTAACTTCTTGGTAAACCTGTAATGGTACCAGCTAATTTTGTCCTTAGAACCAACAGACCATATAACAGCATATATGAGCAAATGCAAAAAAGCAATACATAGTAATACTTAAGGAAATGAAACTTACTTCCGAAGTTTGCCTTCAACCATCCATTTATCTCTCCTTAAGTTCGACATATAGTCAATATTTTTATCAATTTCACTGTCAAAGACAAAATAATCCAAAGGTAATTGAAATACCATTAACAGTGCACTTGCATGTCTTTTTCTGGCAAACATTTACAGGGAGATTTTTTGTCTCAACAAACTATCTGGATAAACGCTTTAAATACAAAATAAATAATTTTAAAGTTAGGAAGTTCCAATATTAGAAACATCTCTGCAGTGTACAGTGTACAGACATCAGGCAGTTTTTATTCACAATATGATGCAAGTCTGCAGAAATATGTAATTCAAAGAATTTGACATTTCTTCTAATAGCTCGCATTTAATGTTTAAAATTTAATCCAACTGCATTAGCCAAAAAGCACCTTGCCCTATGCACAAGTTATCACAAGTACATATACAGTATTTCACTGGGATCTGTTATCTACAAACTAACATCTGTCTTCCTGTATAGAAAGAGAAGAACAAGAATGCTCAGATGTAGTAAATTCTTTGGGAACCTACATCAGAGAAACTCCAGACTCAACAATTCAGCGGTTTATACTTGTTTCAATGATGAAAATAAAGCACAACCCGATTTTTAAAGACTGCTACGAATCTGGTTTTACAATTGGTCATCTACAGTAAGTGAATGAGTTCCTTGCTGATCATTAATTTGATTAAATGCACGTTAACACTCTTACAAACTACCTGCATAGCACTTGCACAATCAACTTGCCATTTCCCAGCTTTCTAAAACACAAAGAATTTCTTTCATTCTTGCATTGCACATGACTGGTTAACTTTTGCAGTGTACCATACACCAAAAGACACAGAATTGGCAATGCAACAAAAGCAGTATTCAATCTGGTCATATAAGACTATCACAGTAAGCAAGTACACAGAGGTGTAGATATCCCAAAGGCTGCCACTTCCTAACTTTTTATCACATATTGCTAGTCTGTGTATGTTTTATGTGACAGCTTCTTTTACTTATAGAATACTATACATCACTGACTACACAAACTATACACTTTCTTGAATTACTGCCACAATAAATTAGGCTTCATACTTCAGCTTATGATCTACTTTCCATTTGAACCGAAGAGGATTTAAAAAAAAAAAAAGACAGGAAAAGAGAGTATTGCAGAATCATTACACAACTCTTCTTCATTATTCCCCAGAATACTTCACACATTTCTTTGTAATCAATCACATCTTCTCCAACAACAGAATAAATTTTACTTCAAGTTTTGAAAGTAACAACAAAAAGCAGACCAAACAAGGAAAACATCTAATCTTCCAAAATATCAGAAGTATGTAAAGACAAGAAAGAAGTAAAGCATATTTCCACTTACTTGCTAAAAACGTGAAGGAACATCTTGGAACAGTCTGTACAATGTTTTTAAATATAACATTTAAATACCTACTTTTTACATATTTGTTTGAGAAGTAACTTACCTGACTACACTTTTGCTGCAAGCTAACTCATTGACAAGGAAAGCCAGCACTGCTGCTTTCTGAGCTGGAGTATGTGCCTGAAAAGCTTTTGTCTTCAAGCTCTCTGTAAGCTCAGTTTGCCCACAGTGAGCCTCCATAAATATCTGCAAAATCTCAGATACGTTATCTCGATTGATGCCAACATTCAGTAAGTGCTCTCCAAGAATAGTTTTCGCCTAAAAGAAGGATGTTTCAATCAATCACATTTGAAAATGCCATTTTCACTGCACTCTGCATTACTGTTTATAAAGTAGTTATGTGGTTTTATTTGCTTTTGTATGCAAGGACTTCAGTGAGGATATTTCTTTTGATTACTCAAGTGAAAATCTTTAATGGAGATTTACATGCTCCTTTACATGTTGTTAAGAACAGAGATAATACTAATATTAAATAAACAAGTTAAATAAGAAAAGGCATGGTGCAGGTGGACCATTTCACACACTATGAAGAAAGTATTCATAGGCATTATTTTGCATTATTTTTTGTTTGGTTGGATTGCTGTTGTTTTTGTTTGTTTTTTTAATTATGGATTATTTTTTCATTACCTTGTATCCTGTAACAAGTCCTGGATCACAAACAGCTGCAGAGACAAGCTTTACAAGCAAGTCTTGTACTTCTCCTCTGCTGTCTCCTATGTTCAGCAAACCTTCTTGAAGAGTACTCAGGGAAGGTACATCCGTATTCACGTCAAAGCCAAGAACTTTACCAAAGTTACGCAAGAACTGTACTATCATAAGACAATCTGAAAATGTGCTTCCAGACAGAACAAGGCCTGGGATGCGAGGCAGCTCTGGCAAAGGCTGAAATGGAAAATAAAAAATAAAAAATCAGTAGTATATTTCAGAGGGCAACTTTTTTGATTAGTACTTTCATATGACCTACAGCATATGAACAATAGAAGTGAAGGCAATATAGGAGCTGCCCCCCCACATCCCACCTATAAATTTAATATAATGCTGAAATACCCTTCATTAATGTTGATCTTTTTCACTTATTTTAGGAGGGCATCAACTAACTAATGCTTCTTGTATAAGAAGGCTTTCAGACCCTACTTGGAGCCAAAGTACTATAAAAGATGCTCTGGGAGCAGTAGGAAGTGTAATCCCCCTCAGAAAGGTGGACTTGAACTTGATACAGGTGAAGTCCTAAAGGACAGGAACTAAAAACACAGAATCCTGGAAGAACAGCATTTCAGCAGGGAATAATGGCCTGCAGTAGTTGCACATTTGAGAAAAGGTCTCTTCAGTTCCTACCTACTGAGAAGACAGGCATGCTTCTGATGCAAAAGCAACTGAGATTAATGTAAATCAACTACGCAAGTACACTTCAGGAAAAAGTCCACCTCTAAGCAAAAATGTGTTTTAACTAAGGAAATCAACACCACTTCAGAGTTTGTCTTATATTGTACTTATATATTTCAAATGGTAATATAATTATTCAAATCAACACTTGAATGCTTTGCCAATGGCTGCAAGGAAAGTTCATATCTTCTCAAAGACAGAAGACAGAGAAAATAAAATTGCTGTTCAGAAAATAACGCCTTGCATGCTATTATGTTGGCCCACAACATCAAAGGCAGATGTAGGGGGTGTGGGAGTAGAGGTTGAACCTTCCCACCAATATTACATTACATTTTGCTCCTGGGAAACATATGGCAGCAGATAGGCACTCTGACAAGATGGAGACTGACATGCAAGCGTGGATGAAGCAAAGGTGTGAAACTGAATTCCTCCACGCAGAAAAAATTGCACCCACTGATATTCATTGACACCAGGACACTTATGGAGCCCACACAGTAAACGTGAGCACAGTGAGGTGGTGAGTTTCAGCAGTGGTAATGCGGGTCACCTGCTCTGGCATATATTTTTACAAGGATAGCATGCAGGCTTTTCTTCATTGCTGGCAAAAATACACAGCTAGTGGCGGTGAAAAACAGTGTTTTGTAGCTGAGAAATGTCCTCTAACAAATACTGCTGTTGTGTTCCTTCTATCTATTGCAGTTTCCATAGTAATAAGTAGGAAGCATTACTTTCAGAGTGACCAATGTACATTTTAAACTATTACAATTACCTTCTGGTCTGCTAAGCACATATCTTCATTAGGCTTCTTCAGCTCTTTTGCCATTTCTAGTTCCAGTCTTCGCTGTTCTAGTTTACGTTCTTTATTTAACCTTTTTTCATCGCGTTTCTCTTGCTTTAATCGCTCTTTTTCCTACAGGAGAATTAAAAGGGCAGAGAATGAAACCCACGACTATTTACAGAGGAACCATCTAAGAGTTTGAAAAGCACTATTTATGTAATTTCAATAATTACCACATTACCAATTAAAAGAATGCACTGAAGTAAAAGGGAGATGCAATCTACACAAATAGAATCCCTCAGTTTGACCCGCAGGTCCTTGCTCAGCCGTGCTGCTTTCCAGCCTCCTCTGCTTGATTTCTTGTGCTGGGAGACAGAGAGCTCTTGTACTGTCAGAAAGGCATCCTTAAAGAGTTGCCAGCTCTGCTCTGTTCCTGCCCCTAAAGACTGCTTCCCAGGGCATCTCATCCAGGGATTCCTTAAACACCAGAAGTTTGCTCGACTCCACCCACTCACCAGGCCCAGATTCCTTGAGACCACAAACTCCCCCAGGGTATGTTTTTTCTACAGCCCAGTGCCTCCAATCTTAACCTCTCTAATGAGCATCGGCAAACACCACATCCAGCAATAATTCACCTATGGTTCTTTTGTCCAGTGTCTGTACCAGGAAGTTTTCCTCAAAGATATCTAATCCAAATGCCTGCTTAGTTTTTCTGGATCACAGTCTGTTACTTTTAAAGTTAAATTAAATTCATGAACATTATCTGGTGTCTGAGAGAAGATTCAACTATTTCTCTGACAAACAGATGATATGATAATGGTTATATTACTTCAACCTCTTAACTATGTCTACATTATTTATGCCATCACTAGCATAAGCAGTCTCAGATTTCATATACAAAAAAAAGTTTCATATTAAAAAATATAACAAGTAAAACATAAAATTTAGATACTATTTTAGCACTGATGCTCCCTTGAAGATAATATCAGGTTGTATTTGCAAACAACCTCCCAAGATGAATCAAGATGCATATTAATTTATCCTTGTCTACTAAAACTGGACAAAGAAAGATAACTTAATTTCAAACATAAGCAGCTTCACTGCAAATGTTTGTCTTGTGAAGGCTATAACCTAATTCCTTCTGCAGCCTTGTAATGAAATTGAGTCCAGACTTCTGAACTAGTTGTTCAGCTAACTTCTATCAGGGTTACAATAGCTTCAGAGCACAGAAACTTCGTTGTCTTTCAAATGGTGCTATGACAAAGAGGAATATTTAACTAGTTAAGGGTCTGATTTGTGTACTTGACAGAAGTACTTTGATAGGTACTGGTTTAGCTTGTGCAGATGCTGACTACCAGCTTCTCATGAATGCTTTTTTCCCCCACCTGTAAGCAAGTCATCTAATATTCCAAAATTTATAAGCAAGGTAACAATCTGAACTACCAAAAGCACTTTAATTTTGCAGTACTTTAAAAGAAACACCTTAATTCCGTTGGCTAACGGACAACCAGTTAAACAGTGCAGAAGGTCTGAATAATCACTAATCCTCATAATACTCGAGAGGTATCAGATCCAGTTGTGATACAGTAACTTTATATAAATGAAAGCAATCACTAGAAATATTAAGAAACACTTTTCATAAGCCAACTGCAGCAATATTGAAAATAGTTGAATGGTTTTCAAAAACAAAACAAAAAATCTAGATGTTTACATGGTCAGCATCAGAGAAAGTCTGAAATCTTGTAAAGTGAAATCAAGTAGTGTTTTGTTATAAGCTTACTCTTAATATGTTTTAAGAAGAAAGTAAGCCAAATAACTAGAATCACAGCAAGATAAGGCAAAATGTTTAGACATAAAATAACATCAACACTTAGGGCTCTACCTCCTGACTGAGAATTTCAGACTATGTATTTTACTAAAGCAAAATGAGAAATCAAGTATGTCTTCTGAAATGTAACGGTATGTTTTAAGTTGAAAAAATACATTTATATGGTGTAATAACCCTATCTGCATCGTTTTATGCAAAATCTGCAAGTCCAATAACTTTGGACTGGAATAAGATGTGCAGTCTTACCCCTAAGTACTGAATAAAAGTTGTTGAAGAAGTCTGACACATATGATTATGATCTAACTGTCCTTATACACAAGAAGAATAGGAAAAAGAAAAAAAAACTCCCTTTCTAGGAAATACTGAGGGATCTGAAGTCACTACACAGTTCTTGGTGTCTTGTGACAGAAAAACATCCTCATCGAGGAAGGAAGGAACCTTCTGAGATCATCCGGTTCCACCTCTGCCCAGTAAAAACCCCACTCAGGTAGGCTGAGCTTCACAGCTTCCTTTGGGTCCTAGCGTTACACCATCCTCAAATTAAACAAACTGTTCTTATGTTTAAAAGGAATGTCTTGCATTTAAATGTCTGCTAGTTGCTTCTTTTCCTGGTTCTGCGCTGTGTACAAATGACACACATGACTGCAACTACAGGTAAATGAAGGACAAAGCTCTTTTACAGACCACCATGGAACGAAATACCAAAAACATCAGAACTGTCAGAGGTCAATTACTCACTTCTGCTTTTTTACGTGCTTCCATGGCTTTCATAAGCATCATATGTTGTCTTCTCCTCTCTCGTTCCTATTGAAGCAGACAAGATTAGAACAAAACTAATCCCACAAATTAATATCAGTTAAAAAGTTGAGTGCAAGTTTAGCATTAATAGACAAGTCACAGTATATACTAAATATAGAATGGCCAAGTCTGTGCATGTTTTAGTTCAGGTTTAGAAAGCAAAATACAAGAACGATCAAAAGCAAATAGGTAAAGCAATGAACATGGAGACAGTGTAAAAAAGAAGCATACAGATTTACTTATGGTCAGTTGTGATGCTGCTCCTTCATAAGCTGGCAGAACAAAAAGCATAATGGTTGGCTGGAACAGGTCAGTTACCTTACATCTGCTATTAGGGAACTTGATATTCTTCAATAGCCAATTCAGCAGAAATTTTTCAAATAGTTGTTTTCAATATTGCAAATATTAACATTTTTATGATCAAGCAACAAATTAGTATGATGAATTTTTGCAGCCCCAGATCAGTTCTAAACAGCTAATGGTGGCACATATACATACATGCACTGAATTCATTGATGTATTTCCCTCAGTAAACTTGGTCAATTACTTCAAATACATTAAGGAGCTGCATTCTAGAGCAGTATGTATGTTTTTTTCTTAAAAACCTTAAAAGCTGTAGAGTAGATCTTAAGGCCAGTTAAGCAAAGTAAATTCTATCACCTAGTTCAGTGAGGCTACAATTATCAGCCTAATGTTTCACTTAACAATTACAATGCTATTTACTCTGACAGCTAATTTGTTCAGTACTTTACAAACTTCGGAGAGATACAATCCTGACTTCTTAAGTTAAACCAAATCACTGCTAAAATCCTCTGGATACGTTCCCAATGAAGGGGACAATGTTTAGAAAATTATTCATGTGACAACCTACTTATGTTTGCGTTTGTTATTTCCTGGTTTTATACATTAGTCCAACGTACATTGGGACATCAGCAACACAGATTACAGTTGAGAAAGTCATTTATAGATTGTCACATTCTATTTATATGTTTGAGACATCTTTTTTTCCTTAACAGACAAGACAAGCAGATGTATGCAATGCACTGCGCTGTAAAGCCATGCAGCAATATGTAATATGACAGCAGCCAGTGCTACATTTTATGCATTGCTATGACAACCATATCACAACCAAATCACAATGCGGTGTTAGATGTACAAAAATAAACATACCCATACCATATCTAGTCTATGCCTCTCCAACTCCTGGTAGAAAGAGTTGGCACAGTATTATGAAACAGAAATCACAAAGTCATAAAACCACTTTAAAATCCCCCAAAAGACCCCAATACCAAAGCAAGCAACAAATCATATGATGAAAGAAAAAATGTGCAGGAATCAAACCCAAAAATTTTAAAAGGGCATATTTTAAAGATTTTTATCCCCCATACAGCTTAAGTACTGGTTTATAAGTCAACTAAGTGCACACTCACCTGGTGCTTGAGAAGAACAGCTTGTTGCCTTCGCATCTCTTTTTCCTTAAGCAAAAGAAACGTATTTAACGTATCAAAACGTAAACCCCAATATGCACATTTTGGTATAATGAAACAGCACATCCCAGTAAAAATGTTATTTCATACATCGGCTACAGAAGAGTGATTGCATGTATTCTGAGTTGGGAATTCAGTGTTAAAGTACACCAAGAACAAACACCAAAGCAGTAAGAGAAGTGCATGTATGAACTATTTCTTCCAGGGAAACAGCAAAATATTTCAATACAGTGTGCTTGAAAAAATGTTCTGAATGCTGCTGCTGTACAAGTTCTTCAAGTTATGCAAACCAAATATCATGTAAGAAAAACTTCAAGTAACAGTATACAAAAACAGCATCTGCATAAGTGTGCTTTTCTGCCTTTGTGTACATCACTTCCATCTACTACAAGATGGTGCATGTTACACATCTAAAAAACTCCACATATATATTCTAACAAATGTATTCATACATCAAATCTATTCAGCCCCATACTCAGTGAACGATAGCTCCCAATTTTCTCTATTAACATGTTATTAAAAATAACTCACATTTGCAGCTGATCTAAACTAACCTTTATTCGTTTTTCAGCCTCCAGTAATTTAGCATTTGCTGCTTCTTCTTTCTTCTTCTTTTTTGCCTGTGCACGCAAAATAGATCACTCAACAAGAACATCACAATTTGAAAGTAATCTGTCTAGAAATAAATTACATCTTAAAGCATTCAAAGTGACATTAGGTGTTAAGAATACATTCCAAGCAATTTCTGCCTCATATTGCATAATTATTCATAATTGATTTTAATTCCTCATTTGGCTCTTGTAACTATAAAAACCAGAACACAGAAAAAACAAAATATAAGTAGCAAAAAGATGAAACTATTAGTAGTAAACTTGAAAAGCAGCAATCTATCTGTAACTCTATTATCATACCAGCATAGTATGTGGGTATAATACATATTTTGCAGCACATGCATTTCCATAAGTGTTTTAAAACTGCTGCACTTCATTCAGTGTATGGCATGATTCTGTGTTAACATCCTAACACTGCTATATATAAGTTATGCAGCTGAAGTTAGCAGCTTAACTACCCTATTTCTATTGTTTTTTGGATAACAAGGTTATTTGTGCAGGAAGTAAGGAACTCATGAATATTTCCAAGATTTGGTTTTAAGTTAGATTTATTTCTATTCTTTTTTTTTTCTTGCAAGATGAAATATTTAATAACAGATTTTTTTTTTTTATCTGATCCCTTAAGTGCATGTTGTCAGATCTGCTCATTGGTCACACCCCTCACTACATGTGTGACTCCTAAAGGGCAGCATTCTTAAAAGAAGAATTGTATTATTTGAGCCATTATGTCTACCTCTAAAATTTGTTGAGCTCGAAGTTCTTTCTCCATTCTGATTTGCTGGATACGTTTAATCTTTTCCTACAAAAGGAAGAACATTGCATTTTTTTTTCTTGTAACGACAGTATGAAGAAATGTTTATTTTCACATTGCCAAAACAACAAAGAACTACAACAACAGCAACAAAAACAGAAGAAGTCTGATACCCCTGAAAGAACCAACACTCGCAGCTATGCACAGATGCACATGTTTAAGAAGTCATAGCAGTATTTTGTTGGGTTTTTTTTTTTGCACCTTTAAGAGGAGCTGATAACTAGCAGCATTCAGTGCTAACAGGCAATGGTAGAGATATCTAGGAATGAACAGAAATGGGAGCTATACCATGAAAAGGGTGATTTGATGCAATTATTAGGTGATGAAATCACCTAATAAGATACAGACATCTTAATTTCTACCTCAGTTCTAGTGGTTTTTCCAACCAATTTTGGGGCAACATGCAGAATCTGAGTACTGATAAGCCCAAAGTATGTCAGCCAGTAAGTGTGACATCCATGTAGCATGGAGAACTCATTCACATTTAAGTCGACTTCAGCATTCCCAGATAGAGACTTTGGGTTTTGATAGATTTGAACGTCTTAATTTGTAGTGGATAGGAACAAATTTTCTACTTGCTGAAGAGTAACAAGAATAACAAGAGATCAGCTTGAGGCAACAGCCACAAGCTGACACAAGCATGTTTCATTTCAGACTCAGACACACACACACACACACACACACACACAAAAGCTAAAACAAACAAAAACCACAAAAAAAAAAACAAGCTAAGCAAACTTGTAAATTTCATTTAGAGCTTTAAAAATATATACTATAATATGAAATAATAAAGAGTTAATTAGCAATCTCAATTTACCTGCTGCTTCATTATCTTCATCTGCTCTTTTTGCTTTCGCTTTTCCTCAGCTGCCATAATAGCTTTAAAAAAAAAAAAAAAGAAAAATTAGTATCAGCAGGAAATGATGAAGGACAGATAACTTCACATCCATAGGTTTCAAAGTAACCTCTCACAGGCCTGATGCATACCTTGCTGTTTTTTGGCTTCTTTGGCAGCTCGAGCTTGTTCCTGTTTCTGGAGTTTTCTCAGTAGCTTTATCTGTGCTGCTTGTCTCGCTATTTCTGATACAACAAGGAAAAAGTTCATAAAAACAGTTCTCTCTAACAATAAAGATAGAACTCATATTCCCATATATGTGTGTGAAGTGAAGAACAAGAAATCAGTTGATTTATTTTTGCATGTTTTATCTTGAAAACATTCAGCTACCAACTACTGTCTGTGGTACCAACACACTGATGATACGCGCACTGTAAAGTAGCTATGAAACAGAAAAAGAATACCAACAGTTTCTATAAAAATGAATGCACTGCTTTTGGAGAAATTTATCCATGAAGCGTGAGATAGCATCCGACTAACAACACTGCTTTGTTTCAAGGCCGATTTCTTCCTTTTGAAAAAAAAAATGACTTGTCACAGAGTACTAGATTAACTTTTAATTCAGAAATCCTGGAATCACTGTTCTCCTTATTTGTTACCTAGTCTTGTTCTCTTCAGCTTAAATCATACAACTTCGTCCTCTGCCTACTGAGATCAATTTTCCTTCATTCAATCATAAACATGGTGTAGAGGTAAAGGGGAACATGAGATTCTCAGGAGGGTGAAAAGCTGATTTCTAGTTCCAGTGTTGTTTGAGCTGGTAATAGAGACCACACAGAGATCTTCTTGTTTATGCAAATTTAAAATGAAAACATCAAGCGCAACCAAAACATTGGATGTCTGCTTTTTTAACCTATATAACTAAATTAAGTAATTACAGAATAAACTTTCAGACACACATCTGTGTGCTCACAGATTCATATATATTTACTGATCGTGAAACAGAAAAGGGCTTCAATAAAAGCATTGACAAAGTTCTAAAAATGTTGTAAAATGTTCTATATTGGTAAAATACATCTCTTCAGAAAAAAACATTAATTCTCCATGCAGTGACATTCTCCTATGTTTGTGAAAGCAGCAAAGCACTCCTTACCTTGCGCCTGCAGCTTTCTCAAAAGCTTTGCATCAGTGTTGTCTAGAAATTCAGCGGTTCCAACATTTGGAGGTCGACCCTTGCGACGCCTCATCCTTGATTCCTCTTTAGAATGCTGTCTGTCCGGATTTGGTGGTCGTCCTCTACGCCCCTCCATAGCTCTAATGCAGGGAATGACTTCCTCCTCCTTCAGAAGGCACCACTGCACGCCCTTTTAATTGACATATTTCACACAGAAGTATTATAAACACAGAATCAAAAAAAGATATCTGAGAACAAGAATAGTGTATGCTTTTAAAAGATAAAAATAAAATATAAATATATACATATACATATATATAAATATATACATACAACTCTACGTACGTAAAGTTCTAACGAATTATATATAGAGGAGAGCTGGGCTGGGCTATCTGAGCCATACAACGTTTCAGTGGTGCACAGAAATGTTATACTGACAGCATATCACTACAGAGCATTTCACAATTATACTACAATGCAAGATATTGAAACCTACTCAGTGGCATTCACAACGATTTCACAGCAGCAACACCACTGATGCATTACTTTTAATTATTTTAGGCCACGCTACTTAATGTTCTACTCACGTTTAAGCAGAAACAAATTCTTCCTCATCGTATAAACTAAAAAATAACTGCACTGCTTTCAGAGAATCCACTGCTCAATGCAAATGAAAAAAAGTCATCGTATGTATCACCGTCCTCCAATTTAAAGTATTGACAGAAACTCTGTCATAAAGAATAAAATGAAGTGGTCCATCCACAAAAATTGCTTTCTGTGTGCTGTGTATCTTAGTTTTACAGCAGCTGCACCAAAAAAAGCAGGTTCATTTTAATTGTGAAGTATTTAGGACAATTTAGTTCTTCCTCTCTCTTGTGCAAGAAAATTTCTGCACCAAACTGAACTGAAAGAAATCAGAAGCTTATAGTTTCTATAGCTTCTGGTTAAGATAGAGTATGGAAAGTTACATTTTCTAACTTAATAAAGCACGAAGCAACTTGTTCAACCACTTCTTTCGCTATGAATACTATTTCTTCGTGCAATCTCAACAGCAAACATCAAAATTCTTTGTTAGAAAAAACTTTTCTTGAACTGACAAGAAGCGGAGTTGACTGTAGCTACTGCAGGTAACAGTAGCTCAGCCTCCTGCCTTAACGGCCACCGATGTCACAATTGTATCCAGGCTGGATGGGGCTCTCAGCAACCCGGTGTGTCCCTGCCTACAGCAAGGGCTTGGAACTCGGTCTTAAAGGTCCCTTCCAACCCAAGCTACTCTCATGTTTCTATGCAACAGATTTTATCGTTTTCAAAAAATGGAAAAAACAGAAGCAACTTCTGGGCTCCGCTGTAATCTAACCTAGGAAGTTTGTCAGAAGATTTTGGAATTGTCTGCTAAATCAGGAATTAATTTTGGTAGCATATAAAACACTTTTACTAAATACATGTTCACAAAAAAATACAACTGCATTACCAAATTTTCCTCATTTTAAAGTGCGTAAGTACTGAAGCAAGCATAAAATTCATTTTTTTGCTTATTTTGTCCATTTACTTTTAATTCTTTTTGCTTATTCTTCACAATTTACTAGAAACGTTTCAGCCTGAACCATCTCAGTCAGGACCATCATAAGATTACACCTCACACTCAGTTTACAGGGAATCCAAAGGGCTACATCATTATTATGGTCTTAAATACCAGCTGTTCAGAACCACAGTCGTATCACAACGTGTACAGTACATCACTGCAAAGGACTTTTAAATTTAATCACATCTACAACTAAAAAAAAAAAGGTCATTTTCTAACAAGAGAAGTATGCATTGTTCCTTTTACTGCATAGTACCTCCCTTACCATTTACCAGAAGTTTAATTTATGGAGCTGAGCAAACTAAGCTAGATTTAATACCATATTTATCATGTAGACTAACACTGAACCTATGAAATGTCTTAAATCTTATGTAACCAAAAAAGCAAACAAACAAACACTCATTCAAGAAACAGAAGCAGCTGCAGCCATGGTTCAAGTACCTTGGATCCTGAAATGGAGATTTCTTTTGTTTTCCATTTAATTTGCTATGGTCAATAACACTAATGATAACAAACGTTCAGATCTCTATCTACAAGTCTCTGAGATCATTATTACCACAAACTGTGGGTGCATTTTGCAGTCACGTAATCCTCACAGTAGAGAGACTAGAAGCTAACAGAAATAAGATTCAATAAGCAATAAGAACCAGCATTTCAAAAAAAGGGAAGACGATTACTTAACATCTTGGCAGATAGTGTGATTAAACATGTTTTCACAGATTGAAGACAGGATTTCACAAAAATAGTTTAAAAAAGATCCACTGAGAGACGCCGGGTAGAGAAACTATATAATAGGTCCCAGGACAGCCCTGTACCTGAAAGCACAAGGACACACATGGACTTATTATTCCTACAGGCGTGCCAACTTTATTTTCCCCAAGGCATTCACTGAGAGTTACTGCTGGAGACAGAACACAGGGCTCAGCACAACTCCTGGTCTGTTACCTGTATCACTGCTCTTCTATATTGAAATCACTGTGCTGACAAAGGAACAGAATGAAATTTACTGGATTAATTATTACTGATATTCCAGTGGTATCCGATCTTATTTTTAAGCACAGAAATCACACCAAGCTAATGAAGATCATTCAATTACCTAAATCTTTTATAAATTAAGTGACAACTGAGGGTGTGGGGAGGAATGCAGTAGCACGTTGTAGCAGCACAATATTCTCTTTTTTCATATGGCACTGAGGAAGGAGAGCTTTCAACTGGAATAAATGCACACTAATTCACTACTGAGTGTGCTGATATGTCAGTTCAGAACCCGAAGCATGTTTCCATCTTTCATCCATGACTTCAAAAGGCCATCTGACAGTTGCCACGCTAACATCTAGTTGTTAATTCAGCTTTATTTAAAGTTTAATGCTTGAAACAATTTGGAACCTGTTTGCAATTGGTTCAGTGTTTGGGTGGCTCAAATGTCATGGAAAAGAGAATCTCATGATGAGAGAATGCAAACAGAAGTCAACATTTTTATTTCTTATTACCCAGATTTCATATGACAAAATAAACACTACTTTGAGTCTTCTCTTGATACTCTCTTCAGAAAACATGCCCGAATGATCTAATTCTCATATATCCCACTGCTGTGAAATTCTCACCACGCAAGTTGATAGTTCCATTTAACCATGTTTTAAAATAACCACAATATTAGCCATGTGCTACACCATATTTAGCCACCGTGTCATTACAGCAGTTTTGTATTTTGAAGAATACAAAACCAGACAAACAAGAAATAAAGAAGTTCTGCATGGAAGTGCTCATCCAGTTGCATGTGACGAGGGCAAGCACTCTGCAATCAACTCTGACAACTACAGAGCCGTATGAAAACATCTCTCTCCACACAAGGCAATAACTACTTGTGTTTCAGGATTATATATAAATATATATATATACATATATATATATATGGAATTGGAACCAGGATACATTTTTATTATAAAAAAACATACAACCTGAGATTCTGTGAATTTTCTATGTGTCAAAGGAGAGAGAAAAAGAAAAAGCAGGATGAGTGCCAATATAAGAGATGCAATGGCTTCAACATAAGCTAAGCTTCACTGCACAAAGAGAAAGAAATTAAATAATATTTTGAAATGCCATCCTTTATTGTTGAAACTAATCACAGAGTGGCCTGGGTTGAAGAGGACCTCAATAATCATCTAGTTTCAACCAATCCAACCAGTAATTTAGTTTCTGACCTTTAGGTCTATGCAATACCCTACTGCAATGAGGCCATCTGCTCAGGCCTAGCAATCATGACAGAGGACATCAGACACCTAGCTGGCACTGCTGTCTGGGAAAAACAGCTAGAGGCCAGAAGGAACACTATAGGGCTATCTCAAGGGTATAACTATAGAGGGAAGCAGAACAAAGCTGAAAACCAGCTGGCCAAACTAATGAACAAAACCACAGGCACTTTACAAGTAGCTGGTATCATAATTAATTTCAATTTAGGTTTGTCCTCCTCATTTGTTGTAAACAAACTACACAAGCAGAAACTGCCAGGCTCACCTACAGGAATGTGCCCTTCCACCACTCCTCATTTCCAAAATTTTATTGTATCAAAGAAGGGTAAGATCTGAACATTACCCCGTGAATTGAAGGATGGGAAGAAAAAGATAATTGAAGAAGGGAACAAGGTTATGGAAGGAATATGGGAAACACACAAAGAACCTAACGGGGTAAAAAAGGAACTGATATTCCAACATTTACCACGAATTCAGTTGCTGTTAAGCTTTCAACTTTTTATTATGCAAATACTACATACTTCCACACAGTATCACAGGAGAAAACTACAGTGTGGTTATCTATCCACACTGCTGTACTAACATATAAACATGCCTGTATTTTAAAAAAGAAAAATTATACATGGACTGAAGTCCAAAATCTTTTTCACACATCCTAAAGAAAAGGCAACATGACCAAAGTAGAAAAATAAAGCATGGATCAAAGTACTAATTACCTCAGAATTCTAACATCATTTATTCTGGTGTGATTCCTCTGCACAACATGTAGTAATTCTGCCACTCTAAAGCATAACCAGTATACTCAGATTTCCCTCTTCCTTAACAATCTAATGTTTCTAGTCCTTCCTGATAAACCAATCTCTTGTATTTAAACTTGTATTTTATACACTTTATAAAGGTGAATACATGAGAGCAGTGTAATGTAAAGCAAAGAGAAATTATCATCAATACTAGGTTTCTACAAAACAAGAAAAGTTTCAGTCAGAAATAGCTGAACACTGACTCAGATAAAATATGGAACTCTGAGTTCCTACATAATACATAAAACCAGGCTCAGAGTTGGTCATGAGGCAATGCTGAACCCTTGCAAGCTCCTTCTGAAATCCCTGACAGGTGCAGTTTTCAACACTGCCAGGGATCAAGGCATAAGCAACTCACAATTATTATTAAGAAATACGCAGAATTTTTAGAAAGAATTATCTAAAAACAATAAATGCTTCAGACTGTAGCAAAAACTACTGCATCCAAAGTAAGGTTAATGTTCCTTGGATCAAAGACTTTACTTTTTAAAAAGCGGATACCTGCGGTCCATCTCTGGCTTCATAGAAGTCACCCACTCCTATTTTTGCACTGAAGCTGAAATTGTCCCTTGAGATATCCATTATTCCATTTCTGCTGAGATACTGAAAAAATCACATATTTTTCCACTTCAGCTTGCAAATAATTACAACCTAGCTTTGCACAGCTAACTGTGAGTGTAAAGACTTGCATTTTTGATCAAGGTGATATACAGACCAACTCAGCAATCAGGCTGAGAAGTATTATCATCTCCTCACATCATGTATTTTGAAATAAGGATCTTTACTGGAGGAAAAAGTGTCATTCTTACATTGTAAACATGCTTGGTATCATGAGAACACAGAATTGAAGAAAATAATTTACTTTAATACCTTTACTACTTCAGGATACTGTCTCAGCTTCTTTCCACAAGGTGCAAAATACGCTACTTCTCCCTGAAGACGACCACCAAAGTTTCTTATTCGGGTTTCTCTTTGCCAGCTAGAATAACATGAAATGGATGCACATAACAATTCACTTATTAAGAGATACATAATGCCTATTCCAGAATTTCACCTAAGGTGCAAAAGTTGCATTCTAGTTATCAAAAAATTAAACAGGAAGAAAGAGAAATTGTTACGATGTTGATTGTCAAAATTCTGATTGTAATTCACTTCTATCAAGCTACTGATAAAACACAGATTTTAGAACAATATTTCAAGGAGTCGACTGAGTACAGAAAGCACTGAAAGGACTAATGTCCAGTGGCAAAACTGCTAAAAGGCAAGTCATGTTTGCAAAGGAGTAAATTTGACGCACAAGAGAAAGCATGAAATATTCTCATACTTCTAAAGAGATCTGCAGTCACTGTGAGTTGAAAATTTAAGTCCTTGAAGCTCTTTCCTTGTTTTAAAAATTCCTGGGACTGAAATACATCATTTCTTTCCCAGCTGATTTTTGAAGGTATCAGCTTTCCCTTACAGAATAGCAAGAATATATGCAACCTACCCATATTCCAGAGGAACACGCAGCTCCCGTTCATCTGTTACTCTTCGTCTCTTTGAAATGCCTAAAAAATAATTTCTTATTAACACCTGAGCTTACAAAAAAGAAAGGAACATGTTCCTAAACTATACCTTTAAAATTACATCCTGAAAAGTCAAATCATTTTTACATTCTAGATATTATATATCTAAAACTTAATGCAACCTATTGCTCTTTGGAAATACTTTTTTTAGTAGTTTTCGTTTAACTTCTTTTTCTAAAACAAAACGAAAAGAAAAGCAATCATGCCATACTAAGCTGCTTTTCTTGTTTATCTGTGTCAGGTATTATATGGAGAGGTATTATAATAATGCCATGCAACCTGTATTTCTATACCAGAGAGTTTTTTCAATACAGAAGATGAAAAAGGAAATATTCCTTTAAAAATCCATGTATGACTAGACTCTGTCCTCAAAGTGCACTTTGTATGAGACTGTGGTCAACTGCCAAAAGTAGAAAAATTATTCCAGCTATCCAGAATTCAAATACCTTTTGCTTTATCTGGTGCTAATCAAGACTTGAATCAAAAACATAAGTGAGAAAGAAAATCAAATGTGGGGTTTAAAGAGTGCTGAACCCTGGTACTTTCCTCAGTTTTTTTTTTTTTCAGAGAACCATAGGTTATCAACTATATACCCAGACAGATTTGGAAAAATGCACTTCTCAAAAAGGTTGTCTGGAGCTTTGGTTTGAAAAACGTGACATGCCTCTTGCCTGTGTGAACCGACCTGAGAAAGTACACCTTCCAAACTTGCTCAAAACTGTCACAGTTTAAGGCTATTCTATGACATACTAGCACAGGTTTCCAATGGAGGTGACTGGAAGATGAGCTGCCCGTGCTTGGATGCCAAACTTCTCGGACACACTGCTGCAGTCTAAAGCTAACATGACCTTCATAATTACTTCTAACAGTCATGGTAGAGGGAGCAAAGTTGTTTATCCAAATACAACTCAATTGAGAAAAAGCTGTGTAATGAAAGTCAGATATGGAGAAGAGGCCATACATCTCTTTAGCAACTGACTACCTTTAGGTAAGATGAATACAGGAATATTTCAACAGCATTATGGCTATTCTTAGTGGGGAAAAAAAGCACTGAACCTAACGAGGAAACAAAATTAATGTACTAAATCTGTCATGTCCACAACAAACAACAAAAATCCACCAGCCTTTTAAAAGCATCATAAATAAACCCAAATTTCTGAAAAACAAAATTAACTTCATACTTTTAAGAATGTGGATTATTCTCAATACATGTGAAATCTTTTACCATGTAATTCACCTGCCTGTTCATGGGAAAAAAAAACATGAAGTTGATCACATATTCCTTTGAAGTTTATGTACTTGATGTCATGGCATTTTATTTCTATTCCACAGAACTGAACTATGAAGACCAGTCTATGAGTGGATGTTGCAATTAAAAACTTACTTCACTTGTTTTAATTAAATATTTCATGTGTGTTAAGTAAATATTAAGTTGCAGTATTCAATAAATATTCAAAGCAGTAAATATGCAAATTGATTTAATTGTTACTGTGCAAATTGAGAAGTCTGTCTTTCAAAAAAAAAAAAAAAAAAAAAAAAAACGCAGGCTTTTCTGCAGCAAGTTGTATCTTTCCAAGTAGTGATGCAGTACAGGATTATCAACATAACAGGAAAACACTACGCTCTTTCCATAATTTTTTTAAATAATTCTGTGTGATTTCTACAATCTTATAAATTGCTAGTTCAGAGTAATATGTTCGATAAAGACTAATCAATAAAGAGCTTTAGCATAATAAATATAAAACCCAACTACTACTTCCTACTTTATCTCAAGTACAAAATTACATGGACTAAGATGTCACATACTGAGAGTAACATTAGGTTTCTGGGAACCTGTAATTCTGCTGAATGATTTTAAGGCCTTTTAGAAACACTTGTGAAAAGATCACCTCATACTACTGTTTAGAATACTTTTCGTAAGTACCTTTACAACACATGTCACTTAGGTGTTACACTGTATTATATAAAAAGACATTCAGATACCACAGTGTGAACTTGGTGTAAGAGTAGATGGCGTTGTCCCAAGAAAAACTGCAGGCTGGGTCTCAGGACATAAGGCAGATGGTGCAGAGCTTGGGGTCTTTGCTACTTGGAGATTTAGTGGAGTGGAATGAGCTGCAGGACCAATGGAAGAGCTCTTCATGGAGGAACCAGTTTTCTTCAGTTTCAGTGGAGTTTTTTCACCCTCGGTGTCTGTATCTGATTCATCTTGATCCTTATCATCCTCATCATCTTCATCTTCAGACCCATCTGTATCCGACTCAGAATTACTGTCAGACTCTATTAAGAAAAATTACAGCAAAAGACAGATTAACACCAGTTAATTAAAAGCAAACACACTTAAAGGTTTAACACTTGTAAAGCCTTTGATCTTATTAAAAATGAAGACTTTCTGACTCTTTATAACATTCCTTTTACCTAAGCTTCAAAATACCTAAAATTATGACAGTATAAAGTAGTTCTGCATTACAATGCACTGCTGTTCCTCACGAGGAGAAGAGAGACAGAAACAGAAGTGTTTTAAGAGACTGTTTACCATAGGACAGACTACAGCTATATTGCCCTGTGAGCCCGGCACACATGCCCTGCTGTGGGAAGGGCATCTATACAAGTTGTGAAATCCTGCACAAAGAGGAGAAAGCAAATGGTGGAACTGGGTGCAGAGAGGCATGAAAAATTGAGGTAAGGCAATCTGGGCAAAGTTAGAGATAGGGAAAAGGACAGACAGGATAAGGAACAGAAAAGAGGCAACAGCTTTGAGGACAACAGAAGGTGTGTGGATAAAAGTTAAGAAGAGAATAGCAAAGGCAGAGCGGGACACAAGGGATGTGGGCACACATGGGAAGGGAGTGGCTGGGAATATAATGAACTTTTCAAAACAAGTCATGCCTTTCTGAATCACTTCAGTTTTCAAAAACAAATCAGAACGTTACCTATGAATAACGCAGCCTTTACAACTGTCCTGGTACAATTCTCTAAGCTCATTCAATACTGTGCTTCTGAATAAAGTCTAGAAATATGCTTCTCTTACCAGTCTCGAAAATTTGAAGGGAATTTTGCTTAGCGCCTCTCTGTCTGAGGAAGGTTGCTCAGCAGATGGGCTCTGCCTGACAGAACCATCAACCAGCCTATCCTCTACAACCCTCTACTGTGCACCCTGCCATGGAAACAGTACATGAATTGCAGGTTGGGTGGTTTGTCTGGATATTAGTTCTTGGATAGCCTTGCCAGAAGGGCCCTGAAGCCTATCTACCAGGACAGCTGAAAGTATGCTTGCCATGTAACTAAGTACTACAATACCCAAAACATGATTCTGGATGGGACATAAGGAAGGACTGGGAGGCATGCACTACTTCCATGCTATCTGTAGAACACTGGGTGGGCCACGCCACTTCAACATCGCCTTCCCCTATTTAAAAAAATACTGCAAGAAATAAATACGTTTTCAACACATCAAAATAAGTTTCTGCTTTTCCTATTAAAAAGTTTAAACCACCTGATTGGCTATCATCAGTATCATCATCTTCTTCATCCTCATCTTCATCTTCATCGTCGTCATCATCATCATTTGAGTCGTCAGATTCTTTACTGCTGGGAGCATCTGAGTCTACCCCTCTGAACTGCTCCACCACCAGTTTTGCAGATGGAAGGCGGTGTTGTGTTTTTACTGCATTTACTGCATTATTGCTGACTGGTTTATCCTTTCCTGAACCAGGTAACATAGGAGAGGTAGAGGGCACAACAAGTGTCCGGTTACCAGTTGCTTTTTTCCCACATGCACTCAAGTTCACTGGCAAAGAAAAGGGGGTACTGCTAGGAATGGCTACACTTTCATTGATCTTGGTTTGGGATTTCTGTTTTGTAGTAAGTGCAAGAGGAACTTCCTGGATGACGCTCTGAATAACTCCATTGGGTTGGTGATTACCTAAAAGTGCATTTGTCAGGAATGGATTAGAATGGTTGTTTTCCAAAGATGTGAGTTTTTGATGAGCTGGTGAACTGGATGTTGGCTTTGAGCTTGACAAAGATGCAATGACCTTCTTCAGGCTCTTAGATGATTCCTGTTTCTTTAGCTGTGCTGCTGGGAATGTCTGTTTATATTGTTCCTAAAGAAATAAAAAGAGGAATAGAATCTGAGTTTGGTTTTATTTTTCCAGCCAGACGAACTCTATTAAATCAAATACCTGCTTTCGGAAAAGCTCTTTTTAATAGAACATAAGTGCTAGCTACAGAAGAAGAGATGAGTAGCTGCAAGTTCTTTGTGTCTCTCCAGTAGCTTTCAGTGTAAATCATGTGAGACAAAATGAATTGAAATCAAAATGAAACTGATGTAAGTTATGCAAGGAACCCCATTCTCTTTCTGCATTGCTCTGGAAGGCAATTTTCATGAATAAATTAAATATGATCTCAAACTGAAAAAATAGACTACACTTATGTAGCTACACAAGGATAAACCCACTTTTTACTCATTTCCATATATTTTATCTCTTTACTGAATGGTCCATTTTAAAGCAAGAGGTAAATACAACACACTAGCCTACAACGTAGCCAAAATCCAAGAAGGCTCTTGGCACAGGAAACATTTGCACAGAAAACTGTGAGAAAAAATGTTACTACTCGAAAGAACTGTGATAAACAAAAGCTTTTCATCCCTGAAGTAAAAAGTAATACTTGAAAATTCTTCACGTAAAGTTTAAAATCCCATAGTAGACTCTAGTGCTTCAGAAACACGTGCATGCAGAGCTTAGAGGGTTCTGTCTCAAATTATTCAAAAATCAGGCAAATGCACTTCCTTTGATTAAAGAAGTAGAATTAACATGGTACAACATAAATCAATTTTTATGTATTACGTCAAACACATTTCTGAAAAAACTACTACTTAAAACTAAACACAAAACAAAGATCTGTAAGGTAGATATTTATGTGGTGCTTATTTCCAGTAGAAAATTACACAAATAAAAGCACTAAGTGGGTGACAGATCACCACTTAAAGACTCTCAACCTAAATTTGATACCAGAATCCACTTCCAATGGAAAAGACAGATATTTCCATAATTACATTTATTTACAAACCCAATTAAATGATCAGCTTATTTAAACATCGAGAAGCACCTGGGATTTGGAAGGACAAAATGATTCACTTCCAGCCTAGAAGAAAAAGTGTTTGAAATACTTTAACGTCTTTAAATCATGAGTTATCAGTGAATCAGGCTTCACTTTTCACTGACATTACTACTAAGGTGTTTTAAAATATGAAATGTCTGGATGAATGCTTATACATACACACACACAAACATATACACACACACACATAACCCCAGCCTCAACATTTCTAAAATCACACATTTTTGTTGCCATCCCATCTCCACTAAAATCAAACAATAGGAACCATGAAAACTTACTGCTAGTCAACAAAAATGATTCTACCATAATCGCAAATTGAAAAACAAAATCAATACGAAGCTTTGTAAGCAACAACACTGTTCTCATAGATATGTATAAGGTCCCAACCAGTAAAAAAGAAATTTTACTGCAAAGGTTATACTGAGTTTTAACAGTTAATCCACAAACATCCTTCCATCTGCAAGGAACAAACACAACAGAAAATGAAATTTACAATGCTTATACACCAGACATGGAAAATATTAAACCAGCATTTTGATTAAAACTTTGAGAAGGAAAGCTAAAAACGCCCATCCCATTCAATTTCCCAGGAGTCCTCTTCTCAGTTTGATACATAATTTAGCTGCTCACATTTATTTAAGAGACGCACAACAAAATCCCTTTCTTCGTCAGCACAGAAGGGAGGAGAGAAGATTACAATCTTCATAAGCCACCATGCAAAAGCCTACACCATCTTCAAGACATCTTTTGGTTTCCAGGTATTATGGGGCTTACTGTATTAAAGATTTTATAATACAAACATTACTCAGGTGAACTTCAAATAAAAGATCCTGAATTAGCAATAAATGATTGGAGACCACTTTAAATTGTATTTAAATATCAGACTTAAATAGAGTTTGATAATATGGCAGTAAGTTATGTTAAGCAAACAACACAGGTTACAAAAAGCAAGAACAGTGATTTTTCACTCACTCGTTTTGATCGTACATCACTGATCAACGGGATGGATTCTTCAGAGGTATTCTTATTCCCTGCTTTGAGTAGGTCAGGAGGAGGAACTAGGATTTTTAAATAGGCTTCCTTTTTGGCTTGATGTATCAACGACAAAGGTTTCACATTAGGAACCAATCCTGTAGACTGTATTACACTTGTGTGTTTGTTCACAGATTCCTCCTTTGCCTGAGAGCTTTGGAAAATAAACGGAAGTTGCTGTGACAAAACCTGAGGCTGCTTCTGCTGGGACTGGAATGATGAATGAGTCTGGGAATCAGACACAAGAGGTATCTGCTGGTGTGTTCTTTTTTCTTGAGACTTTTCGTGGGCTTTTTGCCCATCAGTTTTCAAATCTTTTACACCACTATGCATTAGCACCTGCAAAACATGCATTTACAAACATTCATGTTAGATTACTTAATGATGGAAAAAAAAATCATCCATTCTCAAGGAATAATTATACTCTTCTTGGCAGAGAATGAACAATACTAATTTAAAAATAAATCCTGTGACATATTTAGGGATTTTTTCTTTCAGGATAATCTCAGCATGTGAAGAAAGTAGTGAAGATGATTACTAAAACATGATTGCTTTTAACAAGTAATCTGACAGTAAACCTAATAAGTTACCCAGCATTCCAATCTTTTTGTTATCAGGAAAAGTAACCATTCTACAATGAAAAAGCAATTGCCAAGGTGCAATATCTTGAAAAGGCACACTTTCAACTCAGTATCAGTGCACAGCACCTAACATCTTGGTGTTGCTGGTTGTGAGTTTTGTTGCTGTTGGTCACTGTTGTTGTTTTTTTTGTTAATATATTTCATACTTGATAACAAAATAAAGCTTCTAGCCCCTCACTAGCAAAAAACCCACACTTATACAAAAAAGGGAGGGAAAAAAAAATAAAACAAAAAAAATGATAAACCAAGCAAAAACCGGGATTCCTAACATTCATTAATATACAGATAAATAATTACTCTCTGGTACAAACATTAGATGATTTTTTTCCACAAACAGCTTCCAACGACAAGACTGCAAGCTGCAGAATGAGATGTCATACCTTGTTCTTGTTTTCATGATGTGCTTCATTTTCAGAATCAGATTCATCATCTTCACTCTCTTCAGCACTCTGGTCCTCCTCCTCCTCCTCATCCTCCTCTAGGTCATCAGAATCACTGCTGCTTATGCCTTCACTTGATGTGTCTGACGAGGAGCCTGAGTCACTGTCACTGTTACTGGAGCTTTCTACTGTTTTTTTTCTGGGTTTCTACCAGGAAGACAACCGCTTTGTTAATGGTTCAGCTTCAATTTTACATATTATCTTATTTTAAAACAAAACCAGTGAGATTCTATAGTAAAGGATCCTGAAATCCCCTGCTAGAACTCTTTAGGCACTCTTTGCCAGGAACTAAAGAGGAAGAAGTGCTTCTCAATGTGATGAAAATAAAACACAGGTCTCTAGGTTTTGCCACAGCAGCTTTTGGAGCACATGACTTGCAGATCAGTTAAGCACCATAACATTTCAAAGCAACATACCAAATTAGAGCTGAGAAAACTGGTCTGGAATTCAGGTTTAGAAATCTGCAAAATTGGCTGCTTCCAAAAATTTCAAAAACCAAAAGCTTTCTTGCAAAATAACACAGAAATAATACCAACATATTGAATTCATCAACACATTTCAGAGACACATTCATTGAAATTACGTTATTTGTAATTTCACAGTATTTGCTACATTTCAACTAATTTCATAATTTGGTCTTCAAGAAGGCCAAATTTCTTCAGGAATGCTTGGTTCTTTCTCTAAGTACTTATATTAATACAATGAGACTTTTGATGTCTTCAATATCAGATGACAGCCCTTTCTTTTGCATTTGAATTCAGTAAAAAAAAGTCAACTTCTCTGACTTTTCTTTCTTCTGGTAAATAGAAAGAGAAATCCAGAAAAGCTTTTTTAAAGCCTAAAGATTTAACTTAGCTTCTGAAATTTTGTTTCAAACTACAAGACAGACAATTACATGGTTAAATAATCACTTCTCTTATGAGGATAGGCTGAGGAAGCTGCATGTGTTCAGTCTGGAAAAGAGACTCCCTGTGACCTTCTAGTACTTACAGGGAGTTTTACAGACAGGAGGGAGAGCAACTATGTATATGGTCTGATAATGACAGGACAAGGGGGAATGGCTTTAAACCAGGGGATTTTTAGATCAGATATGAGATGGAAATCTTTTCCCCAGGCAGTGAGGCCCTCACACAGGCTGCCCAGAGAAATGCAGGTGGCTCCACCCCTGGACATGGCCAAGGCCAGGCTGTATAGGGCCCTGGGCAGCCTGAGCCAGTGGCAGCCTGCCAGCCCATGGCAGGGGCTGGAACTGGGTGTTCTTAAGATCCCTTCCAAACTAAGCCATTCTGTGATTCTATGATTCCAATAAATAGTATCCATGAATATACATTCATGTATTACATTTGTTTACATGCTAACAGCTATAGACTAGTCGCGTTAAAATATGCTTCCATTTTATAATTACTAAGCAGTAAAAATAGTGTGAATTGTTCACAAATAAAACTTAAGTTTAAAAACAAAAAGCAAGCATAAAAATTCCTCAAAAATACCACTCCACAAGGGTGGACATCATGCTCCAAAAGATGAAAATTCCTAAGTATTTTTCTATTAGGGTAAAAATACGTCTGTGTGTACAAATCAGAACATTCACCATCTCTTTTTCTTTTTTTTTTTTTTTTTCTCCAGTTGAATCATGAATTGTTTACATATATATACCTTATCTTTGATTTTGTCAGCTCTGGTGTCCAAAAGCTGAACTTTGCTTTGCTCCTGGTTGTACTTGCGGCCTCCTGCTGCTGAGGTTATAGCTTTCACTTGTCCTGCAGATGTTGCAATACTAGTGGATAGTACAGATGTGCTGATAGCAGATGCTGCAGTGGTACTGTTCCCATTCAGTGATCCATTCATACCTAAAGATGACAGATTTTACACAGTGGTACTTGAAATATCTAAAATAGCAGACATTTTTGTTGAGATGTTCCAGTCACAATTACCTTGTTTCCATACTCCCTTAAGAAGAGACTACTCAAAGACAATTTCTGCCTTTAACAATAAACTCAAAGATGTACCATCCAAGAATCAGTCTGAATTGCCCACAAATATATTTTAAACTACAAAACACAGTGCCCTCATCATTTGAAGTGCTAATAAATGTAATGCTGTAAAGAAAAAAAAATTCTGAAAACACAAACCTAGAGTTCAGTTAGGAGCATAATAAGAAGATCCTCCAGAAAAAGATTAAAAAAAAAAACAAACCACCAACACTATATTCAAGTAAATATCTTGCAGAAGAGTCTGCTTCGATTCTGAACAATCAATCAGCTTCAAAGAACTACAGCAAACCCCCAAAATTCTGGAGTTCTGAAATGTAAAAAATGAGGGGGCAATAAGGAGTAAAAGCTGCAGGAATGTTACTAGGGATAACATTTGTTTCAAGCTTGCTTATTCCTTTGTCAAAAAGTGTGTTTTCTAAGAAAACCCCAGCCCCAAGAACTCCACAATCCTAGGACTACTATCAGAATGATTCTGAAATACAAATCAGGTCCCAAAAAAACTACCAAAATTACTGAAAAAAGTTTTGTTTGTGCTTCAAACGTATGTAAACACGTTCAAAAGATGTAAAATAATGAATTTAATAGCAAAGAAAAAAAAAGTCTAACTCAACTATTCTTTACTGAGATTATAGCCTTACCCCTTCCCTCCATTGCAGAACAGACTCCAAAATAGATACAAATTATTTGTTTACTCTATAAATATTAAAAGGAATATTATTTATTTACTCTATAAATATCAGAAGGAATATTCTCTACTGTTCATCCCAGACAAAAGAAGAGGTGTAAAAATACAATTTGAAAGAGAATTTTGTAATTGAAAGCCCATAATTTTACGTTTCACACTTCACTGATAGAATAAACTCACAGAGAACTTTTTAGGAACGGGCAATGAGAAGCAAGGCTCAAATTCTACATTGTGCAAGCGTGCAATTATTCACGCAATAATTTTACTCATTACCTTTTTCTAAACTGCCACGATTATTTTTTCCTGTAGCTCTTGGGTGGAATGGAGTAGAATCATGGTTCTGGGCAGGAGGTGCAAAGAGCGGTGAGATGCCCAAGAGTGGTGGGAAGAAAGCTGCCCCAGAGCGAGAGTGAGAGTCCACTGTTCGCCACCATTCTGTACCACAGAGCAAACAAAAAACAAACTTCAGCTTTACCAGTAACACACAAAAGTATTTCTGTAAGAATGTTCTGATGCAGAATTTAGAGCAGACCTAGTTAATTCTGGTAGGGAGTTAATACACACACAACATGTATAGTCATATATAACACTTAAGACATCACCAAACACGTTTCATAACATGAATTTCTTGTAGCATTCTAGCTATAAACCCTTTAAGCTACGAGGTAAAGATTTCAATACAGTTTTACTTATACAAACTTACATATATCCTTTCAGTTTTTAAATGGAGCTTATAAACAAGATGGAGACCAACTTTTTACACTGTCTGTTAGCAACAGGACAAGGGGAACAGCTTTAAACTAAAAGAGGGGAGATTTAGGTCAAGTTTGAGAAGGAAATCTTTTAGCCAGACTGTGATGATGTGTGATGGACTGGGTTACCTCCAGCAGTCCTTTGCAACTTTAAGCGCTCTGTGAGGAAAATAGGTTAAATGTGATAAGAGCATCAACTCTAACAGTAATTTTGAGTTTTTATACTTCCACACTCAACACAAATCTTTTAAACTTTGAAAAACATTAAGACAAAAAAGGAACAGCACACATGATTAAGCAGAAAGTAAAGCTGGAAGATAAATTTTCCAACAGAGATTTGTCTGGCAGCTGGCACAGATGTCTGATAGTCAGATAGATGTCTAGCATTCTGAAAGAAGAAAAACAGAGAATACCACACAACAATTGAATTCTTAAAAGCTGTGAGATTCCCAAAATTTATAGAAATCAGGGAAAGGTGGCAGGAGACCTGCATACATGAGCAACCAGCTCACAACAGGAACAAAAAGATACAATAGATGTGGAAAAGGGGCCTATCTACTTGGGAAGAAGAACATTGTCAGGGCCTGCAGGCATGCAAAGTACAAGGTTAAGGTCACATGGTCTGGCAAAAAAGATCAAGGATAATAAGAAAGGTTTTTCAAGTATGTCAGTAGTAAAAAGAAGACTAGGGAAAACGTGGGCTCAATACTGAACAAGGTGGGGTGCCCTGGTCACAGGGAACACTGAGATTGCAAAGATACTGAACAGCTTCTTTGCTTCTGTCTTTATTACTAAGACCTCCCCTTCAGAATCCCAGGGTCTGGAGGTGAGAGAGAGAGAGTCTGGAGAATGGAAGGCTTTCCCTTGGTTGAGGTGGATCTGATCAGAGAGCACCTAAGCAAAACCAACACACACAAATCCATGGGCCCTGACAGGATGCAATCATGTGTGCTGAGAGAATTAGCAGAAGTGATTGTCAAACTGTTCTTTATCATCTTTGAAAGGCTGTGGAGGAGAACAAGACCAGTCCCCAAAGACTGAAGGATAGCCAGTGTAAGTCCAGTCTTCAAAGAGGGCAAGTAGGAGGATCCAGGAAACTACAAGGCCAGTTAGCCTCACCTCCATCCCTGGAAAGGTGATGTAATAATTTGTTCTGGATGCCATCTCCAAACAACTGGAAGAGAAGGTGGTTATCAGGAGTAGTCAACATGGATTCATCAAGGGAAAATCATGCTTGATCAACCTAATAGCCTTCTATACTGTTATCACTGGCTGGGTAGACACTGGGAAGAACAGTGGCTGTTGCGTACCGTAACTTAAGCAAGACATTCAATACAGTCTCCCACCACACCCCTGTTATGAAAGCGTGGAATAGATGACTATAAATGACTTGGATTGAGGACTGGAAGAGCTCAGAAGGTTGTGGTCAGCGGCACAGCACCTGGTTGGAGGCCTGTAACAAGCAGTGTTCCCCAGGGAGGGGTCAGTGGTGGGTCTGGTCTCATTCAGCGTCTTCATCAACGACATGGGTGAAGGGATGGAGTCCACCCTCAGCAAGTTTGCTGATGATGCAAAGCTGGGAGGAGTGGAGGGCACACAGGAAGACTGTCCTGCCATTCAACACAATCTAGACAGGCTGGAGAGTTGGGCAGGGAGGAGCCTGCGAGGTTTAACAAGAGCAAGTGTGGAGTCTTGCACCTGGGAAGGAAAGACTACATACAACAGTACAGATCAGGGGATGGCCTACTGGAGGAGAGCTTTGTGGAGAAGGAGTTGGGGTTCTGGTAGACAACAGGTTGGCCATGAGCCATCAGTGTGTCCTGGTGGCCAGTGAGGCCACTGGGATCCTAGGGTGCATTAAAAAGAGTGTAGCCAGAAGGCTGAAGGACGTGATCCTCCCCCTCTGCTCTGCCCTGGTGAGGCCACATTTAGACTGTGTTCAGTTCTCAGTTCCCCGGTTCAGAAAAGACAGGGATCTCCTAAAAAAGGATCCAGCAGAGAGCCGAACTGTTTATAATTGTCTGAAGTGCATGTGTCAAATCGATGGTGGCAAGCAACAACAGAACAAGAAGCAACTGACAGAAGCTGGAATAAAAAAACAAGAATACACAGCCAGTACTGTCTGCTACCTTACGCTGATACCTGATTTGTCCATAAAGCAGAGGTCATAGATTTTTAAATATGGGCAAAATAAAATGAAGACAAATAGAAACAAACAATTGGTTGCTTGTAACAATGAACTGGACTGAATTACACTATCTTATGAAACAATAGACTAGCAATTCATAATTCTAGTGGGTTTTTTTTCAGTGTTTGTTCTTCAAGTTACTAACCTACTGTTGACATGCTCCACAGAGTGAAACTTCAAACTGAACTCCATAACATTCTTTACTTACTTCAAATAGGTCAAACATTTTTAAGCACAGCTTAGGAATTCTACTATGGAGATGAAAGACTGAAAGCACCACTGTAAAGGAGAACATCCATTTCAACAATGCTGATTTCTTAGTAAAAGGAACTATAATTGTGAATGCCTTTGTTAATATTAATGAACTTCATAGTACGATGCAGTATGTAAAAATAAATATTTAACCAGTACCTAAAAATATAAAGCATCAGTGCACCAACCTGCAGAAATATAAAGGCATTCTAACTATGCAAAGGGCATTCCAGCTTAGACTGTAGCGGTCTGTAGCGGGTGTAGAGAATTGCTTAGAGTGGCAAAAACTGTGTGCTTCCCACTTTTCTCTGACGCATTTTAATCACTGCAGTGCTACTGAAGTTTGTCTTCTGCATGACTCTCAGCAACAGGACTCTAGATCTTCCCAAATGTATGCCTAATTTCACAGTGCTGAATTTCACAGCGATTAATCTCTCATAGTGGGAAACTTGAAGCGATGGAAAAAGCTGGACAATGGTTTATATATACACGAGTAACAATCATCTACTCTCACAGCTGGATACAAACTCCCAATATCTGTTATTTTAAATGGAGATCAAAGCACTAGCAATCTAATTAAAATACTCAAAATGAAAAAAAGAAAATGTATGACCTTAATACACTCCAAGTATGCTCTTGCTGAAACAAGTACACAGATAACATCCATGAATCTAACTGCAATGACCCCACCTTTAACCTTCCTCCATAACAGGATAAGAAGTTGGTTGTGACTTAATTTTGTAAAAAATAAAATAAATTTTAAAAAAATTTTAACTTGAAAACAGACTGAGAAAGCTACCCGCTAGTGGTGAAGAACACAAACCAGCTAAGCCAACACAAAACACTAACCAGCTAAGCTTGAACACTGAGAACACTGTGCATTTTCAAGAAGCTGATTAGTGAATGTAAAATCTGAAAGTGGCACTGAGTCTGTTAGATCAGTTTATAAAATGATCCCCATACCTTTGCAAGTTGAAAAGTTCTTTCATTTTTAAAAGAGCTGATTTTAAATCAATTTGAATGTGCTATGTATATATAATGTACAAAATAATATATAAAATACAAATTTCCGTCCTCAAAATAATAAAAAAAGATCTGTGAGATCTTACATTTGACTTTACAGCAATAATTTCATTACAAGAGTAAACAACCACTAAAATCACACAGCAATATGTAATCGAGTTATTCTTACCACCCGTGTTGATTGTGGAACTCAAGGACGCAACTCCAGTGGTAAGGCCACTCTTGGAAACTGCAGAAGCTACAGAAGGTGTAGAAGACACTGGAGATGAAGCAGCTGCACTTGAGGAGACCGATGATGACGTTAACCGCTCTCCAGACTCCATATCTAAAAAAACAGACAAAGGTCTAAATACTACAGCAGGAAATCAAAAGCAGACTCGCTACAGAAGCGCCTGTGCTGACCATGTCACAGGAGCTGTACTCAGGCAGTTTCCTGCGAGACTTTCAGGTGATATCTATGTGACACTGTCGTATCACAACCATCACAGGAGCCCAGCATAACTGCAGCAGTAAGGAAATTATCCACTGCTGTTGAGAGCAATAATACATTTGAATCTGAATACTGCACAGTAAAGTCTGTAACATTAATTGCTGTCTCCAATGCCCATGAGAAGCCTTGTCAGAGCCTCTGGAGCATGAGCAAGCCCTAATTGCCTTGGCCAGCCATTCCACACTATGTCCAGAAACTCCATGTAGTCTTAGGCCTGCACCGTCAGCCCCCACCTGCCTGCTGGGGCACCCCTCTGCCATTTGGTACTGCTGTGCCCATGCCTCCTGGCTAGATCCCTTTTCTCATGCTGTAGATTCCCTACAGGCTTGAAGCAACCCTCATGTTCTGCTACTCTGACCAGACTACCAGAGGAAACCGAGACCTGAACAATTATTTTGTCTGGACACCGTGACCAGCACCCTACTGTAGCGTGTTTACATTCTGTGAACTCCCTGCTCCCTGCTGTGAAAACATCATTAAGTTCAACAAAGCCAAGTGCAAGGTCCTCCACATGAGTCAATGCAATCTCAAACACAGACAGGCTGACAGAGACTGGACTGAGTGCAGCCCTGTGAGCCCTCCTTCAACCTGCTGGCTACGCTCCTTTTAATGCACCCTAGGATCCCAGTGGCCTCACTGATGGCTCACGGCCAACCTGTTGTCTACCAGAACCCCAACTCCTTCTCCACAAAGCTCTCCTCCAGTAGGCCATCCCC
The DNA here is from genome assembly GCA_035772895.1 of Perdix hodgsoniae. Classification (NCBI taxonomy): domain Eukaryota; kingdom Metazoa; phylum Chordata; class Aves; order Galliformes; family Phasianidae; genus Perdix; species Perdix hodgsoniae. Next base: position 118,870 of record JAPSGF010000118.1, on the reverse strand, counting down.
TGATCTGTACTGTTGTATGTAGTCTTTCCTTCCCAGGTGCAAGACTCCACACTTGCTCTTGTTAAACCTCGCAGGCTCCTCCCTGCCCAACTCTCCAGCCTGTCTAGATTGTGTTGAATGGCAGGACAGTCTTCCTGTGTGCCCTCCACTCCTCCCAGCTTTGCATCATCAGCAAACTTGCTGAGGGTGGACTCCATCCCTTCACCCATGTCGTTGATGAAGACGCTGAATGAGACCAGACCCACCGCTGACCCCTCCCTGGGGAACACTGCTTGTTACATGTGATACTTTTTGTTTCATAAATTTGACTCTTTTCTGATGATTATAGAAGTGCTAGATCATCTGTAATAAGATAAATAAAAATCCACAAACTTCTAGTTGGCTTGTATTTAAGGGAGCTCTCTAAACAGCTGCACATTAGAATTAAATCAGCACCACAAGACTCAAAAGCAACTTATGCAGTCTGAAGGTTAAAATACATTCAGCGGCTTATGCACAATATGCTAAATTTGAACTTTCTTTAGTATCATGTAATGGCATTTATTATTATAGAGTTAATAAATAAGGTATTTACCTGAGGATTTTTAATACCACATGACAAAATACATAATTTTCCAACCTATTTCAGTATTCTTCATGATGCTTTTTGTTTTGGTTTTTTTAATTGCAGGCCTTGAATAAAACATTACTCAAATAGGCATTCAGTGCTTGAAGCAAAATATCCATTAAACCTTACTTCAGATTAAGGAAAATTCCCAATACATAACGCACTCTTTCTGTCAATAAAATTCTTTTAACTGATACCCAGCATCTCCTTTTCCTTTTTCCCCTTTTCCTTTATCTTTTTTTTAAAGCTGATGATTTTTATTCATCATCCTGTAGTAACAGCAACAATGGAAAACAAACTTGCACAATGCCTGATAGCTTTTGTTAGACTAAATTACATAATCATCACACAAATTTAGAGATTAGAAAATCTCCAGAATTATTCAGAAGCTCATTGGCAATTGCTTGTGAATTTACTGTGGTACTTCATACATTAACAGTCGCTCCATTGCAAAAATCTCCTCATTTAAACGGGTTATATTCTTTTTTACCATACTTACACATGAACTCACACTACTCAGAAGCACAACGTTTCCGCCTTTTGTTACCCAAAAGTTTAGTTACAGTTAGCTCTGTTGCACAATGCTCTCTCTCTGCGCCACTGTACTGTAAGCCTCCACTTCCAGTTCAAACGACATACTACTAACTCTGCTCAAACTCGGCAATTACAAGAGAGACAACAGAGCTTAAGGAAAGATTGCAAAGAAAATGCCCTGCTTAATTTCCTATGTCAAAAGCTAACACGGGTTCATCTTTGTACTGTTAAAATTCAAGACAGTTAGAACTCAAAGTTGTGTAAAACCAACCAGTGCTTTCTGTAACTGAACCTTGCTTACTACCTCTGAAGAATGACAGCACACATTAATGAGCGTGTTAACGTGACCAATAATGTGAGCGTGACCAAAATAATGTGATCAAGCCCAATGCATCTGTTCTAACATACTTACACAAAAACTTCTCAGACAACTCACTACAAGCAACATATTTTGTCCACCTGGTATTACTGTGCTTCCTGTTTAGAAAATGACTAGGTGGAGGAACGCCACTACAAATGCACAAGATAAAGGAAAGACTCACTACTTTTGAGAATAAATAATGTTTTGAACTGCAGACCCAGATACCTACTTGAGTACGTGAACTCCACAGAAGTCTAAATAACCAACTCATGTGTCATGGACAGTTCGTTACACAACTTTTAGAGAATGAGGACACATAGGATGGGATAACGCTGCACTGCAGTCCTAAACCTACACACACTACAAAATACATCACATACTCAAAGAAACAGGAAGGACAAGAATGTTAATTCAAGTCCTTCCCTATAAATGAAGCAGCCAGGATAAGACAAAGAAGTGGTATCCACATTTTCATGTTGACCCACACGCACGTAGTTCTTCAGGAACCTAGAACCACTTTTAGAAGGAAGGACTTTGTGCTACACCATGCATCAGTTCAAACTCACTTCACCACTGGAATCCACCTTCGTTTCCAAAATGTCTTTGTTGTTGATATTATTTGCTCATTGTTTCTTCCAGCTTTAAGACATTAAGATCTCGAAATAAATGTGAACATTTAAGCAGAAACAAGTCCACTCAAGTTTACTTGAAGAAACTAACTAGAAGAAATAATAATGGGCTCTTAAAAAAACAAAACCAAGCCTCAAGAGAAGCCTCAGAAGCCATTACCTTGTCAGCAGACCGTCCTCGTCACCCCACTCACAATACTTTTCTTACAGATCATGCAGATGCCAATCTGGTGTTTCAATGTTATTTACACACTTAAAGGACACGATTAGAAACAGAAAACCTGATGGACTGCATTTCTGTCTCTACATACAGTATAGAAAGAAGACAGTAAAACATCCCTACTGGCCTCTACAAAAATCAAAATCACATATGAGAATATATACTCAGATTTCAGGCACTGAAGAAAGGCACATACTAAACATTCACTTTTCCTCCCTTCAAAGCGTACTAGTTAAAATGCAGGACATCATTTTAGCTGTATGAGGCGCTGTTTTCTTAGCAAAGCTTGGCAAGTACTTGGAGGTAAACTGATATGAAGTACTCTCATTAACTATTCCTTTAAAATGAAAAAGCACTCTAACAGCAACCTGGGACATCACGGTCACGTGTAACTAACAAGCAAGCCTGCACGTCTTTTGAAGTAGGAAGAAGGAAGCCAAAGGTAACTAACTGCTGCCTACAGCGCTCACCTCAAGGAGATGGCACAAGAGGTGCACAGGGCTCACGGCTGCCGGACATGCGAAGCAGAAGAACCTGTACCCTGGGACCCAAGCTGCCCCCAGTGCTTCACTGAACCACCCTGCATGGAGAAGCAGATCATCAAAAACAGCTCCAGCAGTCAGCAGGAATGTCCCTCCAGTTCCACAGCAAGTCAGTTCTGTTAAGGAAGCAGGCACGAAGCTTGGAGCCAATAACTTCTGTTGTGAGACACCAAGCGCTGAGTTCAAGAGCCTCTACAGTGACCAAGCATATCAAGATTAGTAGGAACAAGCAGGACGTTTTTACATCAGAACTCTAAGATGCTGGGAAAAGCTGTCAAGGGTGAAGGAAACCAGCTAGGTGGTGAGGGAGCAGAGCACACAGCGTGTTCTGATGGACAAGAAATCCTTGTATCAAACACACAATATCATTTTAAGACAAGCATATATTGGAACTGCAGAATTTGACTTAGTGCCTTTCCAAACATGGTTTAAAAAAGAAGAACGTGCATTTGTGGGTTTGGTACAGAACTCCAAGAATGTTTCTCATGGTACGTAACAGTTCTGTCACAAATTCATGCTATTAACACATTAATATTTTAAACCCGCTATAAAACGATTCTGGACTCATTTAACTGAGTAAGACCAGAAGTGAACAGCAAGTCACTTTACAACATGAAGTCTCTTCTATTAACACTCTAGGACAAAACAGAACCAGACCTGTACACACAGCTCTCCGCTCACACAGCACTCATCAAAGAGAAACGTATTGAAGAAAAATAGTCCTTATTTCTAGTAAACGGAGAAACAACACGTCTTATGCATTTAAGAAAAAGTGAAAAAAGATGGTTTTATTAGGTAATTAGGTTTACGTTAGACACTGAAAGTACTCCCTACGATAAATTATGAACACATATGATGCTGTGCATTTTTGGTCGAGTTTGCCAAGTGAGCAATAAATAGAATTTTTCATGAAGTTAACGCTTGTTGCTTGTTCAATATCTAAATACATTTTTGTTTTTTATTAAAAAAAACTCATGCAAATCAGGTTTATTTTCTCCTAGCTACTCCCAAATAGGCATTACAAAACATCAGCAGACGTCTTTCTTAGAAAGAAAAAAAAAAAGAAAAAAGCAACAAAATTTTGATACTTAAAACTCCATATATTCCTTTCTCAATCTATAAACACTTCGAGCTATTAACTTGGTCTGGGAGCACACAAAAGCACCGAATTCCTGGCATTACAGGAGAACAGACACAGAACACGAGCAGCTTACTGTGAAGAGCAGTTTAATCAGGAAGTAGCCATTATCCTGCCGCTACAGAGCAGTGACAAGACTCCAAAACAAGCCGTAGTATTTTTTTTCCCCTCAGGAAAGGAAGAAAGTGCACGAGCTATTGTGCTCGAGCTCTGCTGAGCCCAAAGGTCGGCAGATGTCTGTTGTCAAAAGCTGCTCTGAAAACAAAATTCAGGCATTTCCAAAGCTGTTTCTGAGGAAGCCTCTAAATCCTACCACAACCTCCCTCTGCGCTACACACAAAACATGGCTGTCTTACTCAGAGATTAGCAATTATTGTAATGAGATACTGTCAGAGAGGGTCAAACAGCACTTCCTGCAGTTTACACATCTTGATTTCCTGGTAAACAAACTGAAAGGCAGGTGGAGCACTGCGACCGTCAGCGGGCGCGCACGCTCACACCGCCCTCAGCCGCCAGGCTGAGCCGCGGCGTCCGGCAGAGGCGCCCCGGCAGCACTTCGGCGACCTGAGTCACCGCGGCGTCCAAATGAGAAACCAGCTCTGCCCCGTGACAATAGTGCTTTCCGCGATGTTAGACCGCTGTTAGCTCTGTACCTCGCTGGATTCTTTTCTGAGCCCAACCAAAGAAAAAGAAGCTTTTTCTTTTAAATTACATGTGTGCGCACGTAGGGAACAAAAGCTGCTGAATCACACCTGGAACAACAGAAACAAGAAAACCGATCCCATTCACTCCATTCAGCGCTGAAGCACTGACCTCAAAAAACGTATACTGATAACATTCATTAATTATCAAAATCAACTAGCTCAATATAATTTTAAAAGAAGAATAATTCAATGACAACTTTTAGCTGCTCAGCACTGTTTTTCCTCTGCTCAAAACTAATCACATTTCTCTCTACCTAGAACCTTACAAAACATTATGTTCAACAAACTCTGGTCAAATAAATGAGAACTGCTGGTATGAAAACTCAAAGCAAAACCAGCCCTCTCCAAAAACAATACAGAAATTGCACACAGAAATCCAATCAGAGAACTGAGAAAGAAAAGGCACGCTGCACCTCGGCAACTTCAGCCAGCCAGCAGGAGATGGAGCTCATTTATCCAGCCAACAGAACGCATTTATTGTGCAGCAGGTGGATGCAACTGAAGCTGCCAAAGTGACCCGAAGTAACAGCACAAGGGGAGCACAGAGCAGAACAGAAGATCATTTACATGCTAGAGAAAATAGACAAAACTAAAAAAGTAATGATCCAACTCAGCAGCATTAAGTAACAACTAGGGCGTACAGCAGTGTGACGTGTCAGAGGAAACTCAACCAGGAACATAACAACCAAGAAGTCCCTAATAATGATGTTATAAATTCTTCACAGTCATTTTTCACAAGCTAAGAAAGGAACACTATAAGAAAAAAAAAACAACACAGAAAGCATTAATGGAAAGACAACAAATTGCCAGCTCTGCTGCTGAAGAGCAACTTGTGCCAGTGAAGGAGCTACTTTGCCATCACGATCCCCCAAATAAGCTAAGATCCATTACCAACAGTGATCTCTGCAAACAAGGCAACACCCAAAGCAGAACATGAGCGAACCCTGCTTGTTACAGATCTAATTAGTACAGCCACAATTTCCCAATACAACACAAGAACATAATTCATTCCCAAAATTAAATCAAAATATCAGCATTTTGCTTTCTCTGCTTCACTACTGTCACACACTTGACAAAAAAAATAAAGTGGCCTTGTTGAACTGTATATGCAGTGCTTTTGAAAGAAGCGTCAAAATTCAAACTGAGACATCAACTTAAAGCCTCAATCAGGGAATTATCCCTTCCAGAACTCAGCAAACTAGAAAACAGCCACTACAAACTGGAGCCTTGCATGCACAGTAGTTCTGCGTGCTCAAATACTGCCTCATAGAAGATAGTTTTTCCTAAAATTATTTTCATCCATATTACTCATAACAAAAAACAAACAAACAAAAAAACATTTCCTGTGGAACAGCTGTATTACTTTGAGACGGCAGCGCAGAAGAGGGAGACAAACACATCACTGGAAACAGCCAAACAAAGTCTGCATTTGCTTTCTGAATTCCAGCTCTAATACAGAAACTACACATACAGAACAACCACCACTACCTCCATTAGTCAGTAAGAATGACAAATAAGCAATCATTGTTCCCTGGAATTTTATAGGCCACTCAAATACTGCTCCTCACTTCAGCTCCATGACCAAATTATCATGTTTATAGAAGAGTCCTAACAGGATGCTTAAACATGTGATAAAAGAAATCGAACTACATCTTAAGTATGCGTTAACACCTGACAACAGAAAACTCACATCACCAATCTGTGAATTCCAACAGAACAGAAGCTGTCTTTCAAGATTTAAAAAATATTTTTTTTACATGCAGCACATCCTAGCTACAGAGATAGGTACTGATTTAAAAAAAACAAAACAAAACATTAAGTACAGTAAGAGCAAGTGAAGTTTTTCTTTTATTGGTACTCCTAACACTGCCTAAGGAGATTCATTCTATGGACATTAAAGGCATTCTACTTTTTTCTTTTAAGAATCATCAAGAGCTTCTTGCAGAGGCATGTATTCTTTCATGAAAAATATGACTCCCGTCAAAGGGATTTTAAAAAGCTAACAGTACCTCCACAGACTACAAGAATCATCTCAAAACTCTTATCTGAAAGTAATTATCTAACCAAGAAGACATTTGATGCCATCTGTAACTCTAGAACTGTGTCATTATAGTAGGTTTTACTTTAAACAGATTATGATATGAAGTGTCATAGTTCATCCTGTGATAAAGGAAAAACAGTGAAGCCATGAACCTTGCTTATAAACCGCCTGAGAGAAGAACAGAATTTCTATGAAACCTTCAGTAAATGCCAATAAAGCCAGAGAACTGTGTTTTGCATCACACCCCAGACATCAAAAATGCTGTAAGAACTACATATGACTTCACAACACATTCTAAAAATAGTAAATATTTATGAATATAAAAAGGAGACCTAAATTCCAGTATCTATATACCTATAAACACAATCTGCAGTCATGGCTTCAGAGCTGGAACTTCTCGCACTCATCTTTGTAGAGCAGTTCACCAGTAAACTAATTCCTAACAGTTCCACATACCGTATTGTTCTGTCTTTTCCTTCTGACAATTTCAGGTGGAAACCTTTGACATTAGCTGCACAGGTGACTAAAACACGTAACAGGACAATAGGGATAGTTGATTACTTTCAGAAATAGTTTTCTGGAGTGTGATGCCACGGGTTTTAAACCAACATCTTCCTCAAGAAAACAAGTTAATAATAATCATCCCCAAGCAAGCTACAAAAGGTAGGAAAATATCTTTCCTCCCCACAACTGTCCTGTGCTGAAAGCCTCCAAGACCTTACTGTGAAGAGCCCCTCACACGATCACATATGAAAGTAGCCTTTGTTGTGTCCCTAAGAGATTCTGACTGCATTCAAAAGCCCCTGTACCATTTTACCCCATACATGCTACTGCACAAAGATCACTCCTGGATTCCATCAATGCACAGCGTAACATCAGAGGAAACTGCACTCCACATTTGAAAAACCATCAAGAAGCAGCAAGAGTCAGATACTCTCATTTCAATTAGTTTCTCGCTCACCACCAAGAAAACCAAACAAACCAATCTTTCCAAAGCCAATAGCTGATGCTAAGTAATCTGCATTCTTACTTAGGATAGTCCTACCAAAGGAAAAGGCCAGGAAAAAAGCCTTCCTAAGGGGAAGGGCTGGTTAGAAACTTGCTCTTTGTTCTGCCACCTTTATATTCGGGTTGCATACATTGCTCTATTACTTGTGATTTAGCTTCATTTTATTTCATTCCATTCTCATTATTTACCAAACACACAGACACTGCATCTAGCATTTTCAATGCTAAAACAGTATCTTGGAAATAGAATAAATACAGTAGCTACTACAGAGCAACCATTCAGAAACAGACAGCCACATTATACCATTGTTAATCGTATCTCTAAAAAGTTCTAATAAAAACAGATTTGCTTCAATGCATGTAAAAGGCACCCAAACAAAAGCCCAGGAAACTGCCATCTATTCTTTCTGTTACTGCAGTGTCCAGAAATCTCCTTTATGCTGGCTCATTACCCAGAACTAGACGTAAAATATTCAAAATCCATTGGCATTTCATACGTTCTCTACTAGATTCTGACCCCACGAAGTTGATTTACAGAATAAATTCTGAAGGGGCATAAAAGATATATCCCAATTAATTATCTCGGTACATTTTAATTGTCCCGCACCAATGCCTTGTTCTCAAGTGTTCCCTTAGTTTGTATATTGCATTTCTTAAAGTACAGAGCATTTCACTAGAGAAAGTGAAGTCCATCTTAAGAACCCCTTGTCCCACACACCAAAACACATCATTCCATAACAACACTGATTCATCTTACTGTAAGCACAGTTTTTCAATTTAGTATTTTAATGGAATATACTGAAAAATGTGACGACTCAAGCTTGAAGAGATTTGACTGAGATAAAGCTTATTTCAGTGCTGAATAAAATAGCTGATATTAGTCTCAGCTGTTTAAAAAAGCATCACAGAGACTAATATTCTTACCTTAAGCTTTTATCTTTGATATGGTAAACTCATTGTTAACCTTACTTAGTCAAACTGAAGGTTTTCAGGAAGAGACTGCATAGGTTGCAAACGTGGCAACAAAATGCACAGAGAAAAGGGGGAGAATAAATTGCAGTTTTCCATTAAAATTTTCCATTAAAAGTTTACTGAGAAAATGCAATATAAAATCACCTTGAAAATCTGAAGGCTTTTTAAACAAATTTTAAAAAGGAAAAAGTAACTAAAAATACGTATTCTTTAATTTTTCTATCACCATAATATCACACACACGCAGAGCCTGTGAGAATACAATATTCATTTTGCTGCAGAAGAACAGACATTGCATAACAATGAGACTTGCTAATGAAATCAGCCATCAACCTGGAATACATATGTATTAAACCAAGACCTCAGTGTCATTTTCTTTTTGCATCATTTGTTCTCTCTCTCATTTTTCCTCGACCTTTCACTACTTTGTCTTCCTTGTTTCACTGCTTCATGTACCGCAACACAAGAAAGTATTTTGTTAATACTATGTGCACTTTTCATTTAAGAATTTTTATTTATTTATTTATTGCTAAGCACAGATGCTAATTCCATGGGTTCTAACATCGCTGTTAATGCACTCTTGAAAGAAAAATCAATGGACGCTGAAGAGACAAAGGAGTTTTACTTCTAGGTAAGTATTCTGCAGGAATATCCAATACAAACTGGGTTCCCTTGGAGCAGCTAGAGCTGTATACCAATTAATGCATGGAGGAACACAAGTTTTTAAAAATTTCCTTCGTATTCATGTAATGATTAAACATGAACAGAAGTTGGAATTCTGACATGAACAGAGACACAACTGTTCTGCACTAACATGCAAAATCATCATGCAAACAAGTAAAACAATACGAGTTCAGGAACAGTGCATACAAGCACAGATTGTACATACCAGTCAGGCAAAACAAGTTAGTGAAAAGAGATGAATGCTAAATGCAATTATTTATTCAGAGCTGACCATAGAAAGATTAAAACAGAACAAAAAACATTTTTCTCTGATGGCACTATTATGGTATTTTGGTTCTGGGGATAAAAGCTGCTTTATATTTCACAGATACAAAGCAACCTGTTCACACACTAGCTCCAAGATTATCAGAATTGTTTTGAATTTACTCAAATACTGTGTAAATTAGTATATATTCCACTGATTTATTTCACTGTTCTCATTTTACAGCGCTTTAACTGAAATACTACAAAAAATATACTGATACCATCATGCTACTGCCAAGTTAGCATTATTCTCAATAAGCTCTGAAGTCATATCAGGTACATGTCATATGAAGCTTTATTACCCTTAACTGTGCATTATCATGTTCTAATAAAAAGACGTGTGAAGACTGTTTTGGATCACACATTATCAAAGTACTTCAGTTTTGATTACTTTCTGCAAAAAAGCCATGTATGCTGTATCTCAAATAGACAAAGGCACAGTTAATTATAGTGGGTTTATCCTCAAGAGCAAATACTGTATAACTTGAAGGCACTGAAAGAGAGAGATTCCAACACAATAACCTCGATCCTTCAAAGTACAGGGTCACTTTCATCTGTGATGAGCAGTAACTGCTTTCTATAATCTTACTCAAGCAGGCTAAGGAGTACTGCTGGCAGGTGATAGCTGCGTAATGCTTGCACTTGGAACGGTGACTTATCACCCTTTAACGTAGGTCAACTGACCACTTGAGCATTCTTTCTGCAAGACGCTGTAGGCTCTTGAGGCTATATTCTACTTCAAGTGAGATCAATACATCTATTAGGAATCTGTCCAGCATGTACAGACCATAAGAAGATTACATCTTCTAACATTTCTCTGTATTTATTCAAATGAGTAACTGAGAAAACAAAGATATTATTGGATATCCGCATCTACTGTGCATATGAAACGTGATTCTAGTATGCAGCTGTTTACACTAGCCAATCAGGCATATGTCATACGACATCAAACTTCATCTCCATAACTTACCACAAATGTAATTAATAGAAATGACAATATAGAAACCAGTTACTCTGCAGATAAAAGTGAATCATTATTCTCTAAGAACATACTTAACCTCATACATATAAGTGAAGATTAGAATGCAAACAAACCACAGCAAAAGCATGCAGAATCAGATGCTGTGCAGTGCTAAGAGACAAATGAATATTTATCAAAGAAAAATATGAATTCACAAGAGACTGAATTACAAACCGTATTTATCTTCTCCAAACTAACCAGAAATAGATTCTTCAATACGTAGAACAAAAATCTGTATTTTACTGAGATAAATGACACAGATGTAGACAAAATACAGTCTAAAGTCTATTGCATTTCTTTCTGTGGTTTAAAATCATACTCAAGGGAATTAACAATTTCTGTGCTATTTTAATATTATTCGCTATACTAGCAGTTGTATGCACACATGTATGTCTTTATTTATTATATGCTAAGAGAAAAGCTATTTTTAGGGCTTCATGCACACAACCTGCAAAGCTTATTTAAAATCTGGTAATAAAGCAAGCTGACCCTTTTTTCCCTAATGGAATACCACAGATTGTACTGAATTACAGTGACTGCTATTTATCAACTCACAGAGAATAAAATTAGAGGACAATTTATTAAAACAAAAGAGGAAATCCTGAATGCTACAAAGTAACTGCCTGTGTGCTGAGCTGCTCAACAAAAACATCTATGATCTTCCAGAGCTGCCATTTTTCTTTCTTGACAAAGACTCCATCTGCCACAGAGCCATTTACAGCCTCAGAGTCAGAATTCCAACCATTCTGCAAGTCTGCTTTCACCTTGACACCCCCCCTGTAATACATCTGAAACAGATCACATATAAGCCTCCTACAAGCCCTAAGCCCATGCTTTAGTCAACTGACACGCATTTAAGCCATGCTCTAATGCACCATTTTTCACTTCCTCTGAATTGTGCAAGGATATAAAAACTCCTAATTATACACTCTTTCTGTTGTGCTTGTTTTAAATTAATTTCTTGTATAGAAACTAAAAAAAAAATCTTTCAAATTCAAACAGAACATGTAAATCAGTAAAAAGCAGCTGATTTTAAAATGTATGTTTACACTACGTACATCACACAACCTCAAATGAAACTGTCCCAAATAAACAAAACCCATCTAATAAGATCCTTATTATGAGACCATCATGCAGAATAAACTATCGCAGTTTAATTGAAATACAGAACTACATTTGTCTACATCAGCTCTACATCTCCTAACCTATATACGAACTGGTTTTAAATCAAAAAAATTCCCAGGTTAGAGTTGGAACAAAAAAGGAAAGAGAGCTCTTGCATTACTGAACGAAAAGCCAGAGATAAAAATTACTTTTCACGCATTTTTTATTTACATACACAGCCAAAACAAAGAATCATAGAATTGCTCAGGTTGGAAAAGACCTCAAAGATCATCAAGTCCAACCACAACCTAACCAAACTACCCTAACTCTAACAGCCCTCCGCTAAATCATGCTAAATCTGCTGAAGATACATCCTACCAGCTGGCCTGTCAGAATGCTCACTTAGCAGAAGTACTCCTTTGCTAGCATCTTTCGAGTCTTGAAATTCAGGAAGATGTTGGCTCTCTAAGTCATTGTTAAACCTCCAAATTCACAGCCTGATTTTGCAGTGAAACTGTTCTGTACACACACACACGTTACATGTGCACTACTGCGATGTGAATCTTCAATACAAGAAATACATGGGAGCAAAATATGAGCGCTAGACAAAGCTTGCAAGCAACGTCACGACACCTTACATCATAATTCCTGTAAAGTACATATTGCACAGGCTTAACTTTAACTCGCATCCTTTCTTCCCACTGTCTAGTGCCTTCATCTCTACCTGTGACATAATAGCATCAGCCACCCAAATTGCATGCTTTATTTCTCTGCCAATTTACCTGCACTGTCCACCATTCACCTTTGTTCACACTGCTTTTAATATTCAAAGCATAAATTCAATTGAGGCCAAGAACATTTTCTAAACTCATACAGAAAAAGATGTCTTTTAATTACCCAAAATACTGTCCCCGAGATTTTCCTTGTCTAAATCACAGAAGAACTGGGATAGACTGCAGGACAGAGCTGAAGCAATTCTGGCATTACCTTTTGTATTGTCTAAGAAGTGCTGGGAACAGATACTCATGGATACACAACTAGAATGTTTATTTTATGACTTACAGGTATTTACCTAACACTCTCATATTACATCTCTCACTCAAAAAAAACCCTTGTTCTATTCTCCAGCTGCTAGTGATATACATTTCAGGTGTTTCTTATCTCATCTGCAATTCAACTTCCCCCACCCTGCTCATTACCACTAGTTAATTGCTCTGTTTTTTAGTGATAAACTGGGTTGGAAAACTATACAAGGATGCTATAGCACTTAAGAGGCTTGACTCAGGACAAATACAGACCTACGCTTCATTCTTCCCCAGTTGTTGGAGCTAAGAGTCAAACATGAATAAGAGCTCCATGCTGCATCCAAATTTAAGATAGAGGTTCCAAATCAGGGAATGCTGGCTCAAGAGAAAAACAGAGGAACACACATTTGAGAGGAGGTAGTACAAAGAAGCCAATGCAGCAGAGCTAAGGAAACACAATAATGTATTTAGACATTGCCAAATCTGATGGGCAGCTCCACACTAGGAAAGATCTTACTAACGATACAAATGAGCAGTGGAAAAACGGGAGTCACTCACTGCTAGAAATCCAAACCTCTCTGTCTTACAATTGCAATTGTCTTCTATTATATGTTCCTTGCCAGGAAGCACTGACTTAATTCCTTGATATTACTGCCTCTTTACTGCTTTCTTTCTCTGTCAAAAATCCTAGCGATACAAAAGTAAAAAACAAAACAAACGAACAAAAAACAAAACAACAACAACACAAAAAAAAACACAAAAAAACACCAGGAACTTTTCATAGTTTAAGAGATGGAAACAGGCATAAAAGTTTTGAGATTGGAAATAATTTCTAATCAATTTCTAGAGGCAATGTGATCCAACTTCCTGCCTTAAGCATGGTTAACTTTCAAGTTAGATCAAGTTGCTCAGAGCTTTGTCCAATAAAACAATGTATAAATTTTGCAGGTTCTCTGAACTCTTATTTCAGCTTCTGATCATTTTCATTCTGAGCAATTTTTCCTTTGCTGTCTAATCAAATTTTCACATAGTTTGTCTTTTGCCTTTTCTCCCTTCATTTACTGCTTCCAACAGGAGCCTTTTCTCTAACACTTTTTATGCAGTTGAAGATAACAGCAGATTCCCTACCCTCTTCAAGGCTGAACAAACTCAGTTCCCAGCCATTTGTAAAACATCTTGTCCTCTGTCCTTGGTGGCCCACTTAACGTATGCTACTCTCTCTCTTGCATATCGAAGACCAAGATCAGGAACATTCTACATCACAGAATCATTAAGACTGGAAAAGACCTCTGAGATCACCTAGTCCATTACCACTAACCCTGTCCTTTAGTCACCACATCTCCAGGAACAGCGACTCTACCACCTCCTTGGCAGCCTACACCAGTGCCCGACCACTCTTTGGACAAGAAATGTTTCCTAACTCCCAACCTCCCATTCCCTGGCCCAAGGTGAGGCCATCACCTCTCAACCTCTCTCTGTTACCCAGGAGCAGACGCCAGCTCCCACCTCACCACAACCGCCTGTCAGGAGCTGAAGGTGGCTATGAGATCTACCCTGAGATCCTTCTTCTCCAGACTGAACAATTCCAATTCCCTCAGCCACTTCTCATAGGAATGCGCTCCAGATCCCTCACCAGCTTAGTTGCTCTTCTCTCCACAGGCCTCAACATCTTTCTGGTAGAGGGACCCAGAATTGAACACAGCACTCAAGATGTGGCCTCACCAGTGCCAGTATAGAAGGATCATCACCTCTCTGCTCCTGCTGGCTCCACTGTTTCTGACACAAACCAAGATGTCATTGGCCTTCCTGGCCACCTGCACACACGCTGCTGGCTCAAATTCAGCCACTGTCTCAGCTACCTCCTCCAAGTACCTTTCATCCACGCAGCTTTCCATCCACTCTACCCCAAGCCTGTAGCACTGCACAGCTTTGCTGCGACCAAAGTGCAGCACCCAGCCCTCAGTCTTGTTAAGTAACATACTGTTGGCCTCAGCCCACCTATCAGCCTCCTCAGATTCATCTGTAGGGCCTTCCTACTCTCAGACAGATGAACACCTCACTCCAACTTGGTGCTACCTGCAAACTTGGTGAGGATGAGACGTGGACTCAGAGAGGTAAAGTGGGATGGTGGGAGTCACTTTGCTCAGCCTGCTGCCTATATTTGTATCAATGTACTCCATGATACAGCAGGCCTACTTTGCTGCAGTGGTGCATGGCTGACTCATGTTCATCTCACTGTCTACCAAAACTCTACTGACCTTTCTGCAATATGGTTTTTTAACCAACTGCTCCTGTCTGTCCTGTTATTATTACTCACAAATTGTTTAAAAGTATTAGTTTCTGGAATAAGAATTCCACAAGTAATGGAAGATACAAGCTCACAAATCACTCATCTAAGCTCCTCCAGTTGTTAAGTTAAAAGAGCTCTTTTTTTTTTCCTTTATTTAGAGATCCTACTCACCTTCTCAGTTTTGACATTCCTGATCTTATGTTTTCAAGTTTTCTTTATTAAAACAGGACTTACTAATTCCTTTAAAAATCAGAAAAAGCAAAATGATTCTTATCTAAGGATTTTTACGATCTCAAGAATATAACAAAGTATCAAATAGTTCACAGTAATATGATGAACTGTAATAACACACACACAGAAACGACGCTGGCCCTCCATCTTTGAACACATAACCTTCACCCAGACAGGACTTTCACAACCTTGCCTGTGCTGAGCTGGTCAAGCCCTACTGGAAACAGCTTTGTCGTAACAGCAATAGCACTCAGGTTAGCTACCAGGAGAAAAATCACTGAATGCCTTTGCCAGATATAGCATTGTACTGACTTGCAACTGGAAATTATCCTAGAAATAGTTGACTTCTTAAACTAAGCATTTAAATTAGAATTAGCTCATTAGGGCTCCAAAGTTTAATTGTAATTATTTCCCATCTCCCATAAGCAGAGAAAATTTTGTTTTAAAATACAAAAAGCACTTTCTGAAAGAAAAAACAGACAAAGTTAGAACTCATCATTTCTACTTGGAAAGACCTCTTAGCTTCTAGTCTTCTAAAGCACCTGTTAACAAGAAACTTTTTTTGTGAAAACTACTACTTCTGTTACAAGGAAACACAGCAGGTCTTAACAATACAGTGATGCTACAAAAGAAGTCAGTTCACAAGTAAGTTCCCTCAGTTGCAGTCCGTATTGTAAAGCTTAATAAACCACTTCCTCCTAACAGATGTTAATCATGACAATACTCAATCAGAATCTGTCTTTTAACCCTTTCAGAATAGCCTTTATTAATTCTGGCTTTCAGTATCAGCATTTAAATAGTTGCTAGAATCTTTTACAAAAATTATGTTAGTAGTGTTTTGTGTTCATTTTAAATCACACTCCAGAAAACTGCAATAAAACCACATATTCTGAACGTAAATGTAACTTGTGAGTTCTTTCTTTGAAATTCTCATTCATTCTGTAATTTTTCTTCCATAACCCTCCTTCAGTAAATTGTGGTTTGGGGCTTTTCCTTGGTAACAAAACCTAAAAACACACACAAGCATACACATGTACACACAATTATAGTTGTTGAAGTTCAAAACTGTTTCTGCAGGTAATTCAGCAACATAAAAAATATTCCTCACCAACAACAAACTACTTTTATTTCATTTTTTAAAATGAGAAACATGTTTATAAAATTAATTATACAAAAAAAGGAAAAAAGGGTGTAATTGTTTTCTACCCTTTACTTAAACCCAGTATAGTTACTTCAGGCATAGAAAACTCTGAATATCGTATTATTCTTGCTTTCTCAGTCAATTTTAATTGTTATTGTACTAAAAAAAGATATAATTAAATCTGCAGGTATTAGCAGTATGACAGAAGTAGGGTTTTTTTCAGACCTTGCCAAATGCATACCCATCTACACTGCCAAGGAAAAACTGCTTCTCAAATACCATTACTACAAGCACTGAGAACAGCTTGTTTTAATGGAATAAAAATACTAAGATTTCCTTCTCAGAACCAAATGCACTTTCACAATAATTCTCTGCATCTTTGAATATTTACAAACACAAACACACACACAAAAATTTACAGCTACATATTTAAATCGTTAAGCTGCTTTCTTGGAAGGCATCGGAGAACAATTACAGGGCATGGGGGAACTGGTAATACACTCAAATTGCTATCAAACAAGCAGAATAAATTTGTACACTGAGTTGGCATGAAGGCTGCACTAAAAGTAACACCTCCTATTTTATGATGACAGCCCACAACATCAGAAGTAGGTGCTGGCTGGATAGCAGTAGAAGTTGAACTTCATATCCCTTTGGCATTTCGTTGCTGTGCCTCAGATGGCAGCAGAGGGGCAGTCCCACAAAATGGCGCCTGACACGGAAGCGAGGACAAAGCAAACGCGTGCAACTGATCTTCTCCATGCAGAAAAAATGACATCACTGACATTCATCGACACTTGCTGAATGTTTGTGGAGACCAAACGGTGGATGTGAGCACAGGAAGGCGGTGGGTGGGTGGACCTAAGCAGTGGCAACAGTGATATGAAAGACAAGCCATATTCTGGACAGCCATACACAGCTGTCACACCACAAAATGAAGAGTGTCTCAATCATCTCAATCACCTCCTCTAGCAGATTACAGCAACAAGGGAACCAAGTATAGAGTTTGAATATCAGCTTCAATGCACTGGAAATGATGCTGGCAATGTTGGAACATGACAAAAACTGCAACAGATGGGTCCTACAAGTGCTCATAGAGGAACAGAAAAAAAATTACACGCAAGTTTTTCAGGACCTACTACATCAACATGAGGCCAAAGGTGACAATATCTGGATTACACCATTACTGGTAACAACATGGGGTGTCACTACTACAAGATGAAGTCAGAACAACAGTCCATGAAACAGTGACATGTGAATTCTCTATTGAAGAAAAGTTCAAGATGCAGCCTTCAGCAGGTAAAGTGATGTCAGCTGTCTTCTGGGAGAGGAAAGGGATGATCTTTCTGGACTTCCCAGAACCAAACAAACCATCAACTCTGATCACTACATCACAACACTGACTAAGCTGAAGGCTCCAACTTCTAAAATCAGAGCAGAACAGAAAACCACCTTCCTCCTGCAACGCAGTAACAGGAGGCCCCACAGTGGGGGGGAGCAGAACACTGAAGACTGCACAGCAAACTGAATTTTGACTTGACTGTCACATCAGTCCCACCACGTAGTCCGTTTCTGGCACATTCAGCCCCTCAATGAAAAATGGACTGTGCGGGCAGCATTTTCCTAAAAACAATGTCACCACAGCACCTGTGAAACAGTAGATTTCTAAGAGTACAGCAGGCAAACCCTTGTTTATTGCTGCTAAAACATGTCTAATGGTGATGACTATGTTGAATAAGCTTTTTCCACCTGAGAATTTGCTCTATCAAATATTGTTATTTTGATATTTGTAGCCGTTGTAGTTCACATCGAAATAAGTAGGAGGTATTATTTTCAGAGCAACTTATGTACAAACAATCAGCCTTCAAAATTAGTTTATTTAGAGAGACACATTTATTATCTCCTTAGAATTCTGAAAGACTACAGGAGAATGGATGAAAAAGTACAAATTCCTCCTGCATTTACCCAGTCAAACTGCTGAAGGAAAAAAAGTACTTGTCAACTTCACTCTTTATATAGCATTCCTCTCATTCTACTAAGGCACTTTTGTTCAGTATTCATTTCAGCTGTTCACCTGTGCAAAAAAACCAATGCAGCCAACTAGCAGTTCTCATTCCACAGCTATACATCCAACAGTTCTTCAAAGCAGCCTCTAGACTTGTAATAACTTCCAAACAACTAAGGCCAAAAGAGCCCTAATAAAAGCCCTAATAAAGCGTTCAGAAAAGTCAGAGGCAAATTTTCAACTCGAGCAAGGTTTGTTTTTGGATATTCATATGTCCACAATTTCAGCAGGACTGAATCTCCTCTAAAAAAAGGACTAACATTTTTTTCTTTTTTCTTTCTAAGTCATAATTCAAGAAGTTGGGATTTGAAAAACTATAATGCTAAGATAAGGGTGATTTTTTAAAGCTAATAAGATCCTACCTTCTCACCAACTCTGAACATGTAAAACTAGAAATTTCTTCAGGAAGGAAGGTAGCAGTCTTGAGATATGAAGCTTCTAATTAAATGCAAGTTTCAGTACACTCCCATACAGAATCTGCTGTTAACAAAGATACCACTGGCTTCAGTTTTTATGAAGAGAAAGCTTTTTCTGTAGCTGTAACTTTTACTGTAGCACGTCCTATAGTAACAGTCAGTCTAGTATATTACAGCAAGTTTTATGCTTTTTTATCCACCTTTAAAATCATTTGTTTCCTCCTGTTTAATAGAACTATTCTTTCCATATAAATCTGTTGACTCGCTGAAACAAGCAAATGCTGATGGTCTTCACATTCTCCCAAATACAAAATAAAAACGAGTCATATGTAGTGACGCAAGGAACTGTATATTTGAAGAAATACTTCCAAAGCCTGAGCCTTTAGTCTAAAATCTACATTTTAAAAATACTGAATTTATTTTTCCACGTTGTCAGGGCAAATTTACAGACTGTTAAGTTACATCTGGAACGTGACATTCATGCAGCCTACTGAAATGTACGACTCTACTGTACCACAGAGTATTTTCCGGGATCCAATAAAGGCTCATGTTAGTTGACATATCTAATCCCTGAATGTAAACTTACAGTATCTTTTCACTAAGACACTCTTGAGAAGAGGAGGCTCAGAGGAGACCTCACTGCACTCTACAACTTCCTGAAGGCAGGTTGTGATGAGGAGGGGTTTGGCCTCTTCTCCCAGGCAACAAACAGGACCCAAGGAAATGGCCTCAAGTTGTACCAGAGGAGGTTTAGGTTAGACAGGTCGATTCCAAATTTGTGATTCTATGATTCTACGTTTCAGGGTGTATTATCATAGAAAGTATATGAAGAATTGGTGGTTCGCTTGGTGAGAACCAAAATCATAAACCCAAAAAATCATTTCAAAGCTATTAGATTTCCATCTTTTACTTGGTGTACCTGACAGACAGTAAATTCAATGACAGTACAGAGATGTGTCTGAAAGTTACACCTCTGAGCTATGCCTAGCTAGTCAGGCTTTAAATTTCTTCATATCTATTTTAATTTTCACCATTAAGTTTGTCTAAAGTAAACAACTAAGACATCAGAACCTTGTTTCTTTACCGTGAAAAAGTAAGCAAATTAGTATGAATGCAAAATTCTTCATTTCCTAATAGCCCAATAAGCTATGAGTAAAAAATGATAACCATTTATGTTGCAAAACAACACAACAAATCTCTGAGCATTCAAAATTATTTCTCTATGTTGCAAAAATTGATTTTGGAATCAAAACTCTTAGCAGAATCTCCCAACTCATTTTAAATGTTCTCTAAACTGAACAGTCAGATGTCAAAACTACTTAAGGCATTCTGAAATAGTGTAATACTGCCAAATTTGTATTTCAATCCTACATTAAAGTAATCGCTCACTGTTATAGTGCTATCATGGTGCTGATTAAAGACTTACCCAATGGTAAAAACTGAAGTCACAAATGTAATTACAAACATGGACTAAATATCTAAGAGATTTAGTTAAACCAGTCACTTTACACCTTGCTGAATCAGGACCTAGATGCAGAGCCGAACACTACACATCTTCTTTTTCCCTATGTGTAGCTGATGCTTCCCAGAAAATTATCAGAATGCTTAATGCTTTGGCATACTTACTGTGACAAATGTGTTCAGTTCTGTGACATCGCTGTTTTGTACGCTGCAAAAGAAAAAACAATTAACAATCAGCACAATCATCCCTTCATCAAGTAACTTCTACTAAAAAAAAAAAGGCACATTAAACAGATCATTAAGATTTCTCAAAAAAAAAAAAAAAAGACTGTAAGACTAATTTCCAGTATACTGAAAACACTGTAATTATTGCATGTTCCCAAACATGAAGCCATTAAAACAAGAATACTTAAAACCAAGTATTATGTAATCATACTTTTTGGGTTGCAATGAGAGGTTCAAACATGTTTACCCATTTTAAACTTACTGAACTGCAAAAACGATTCTGTCTTAGAATGCAAACAGAATTCTGACCTCACTGAAATCAATGGGCATTCATAACTTTATATGGAACCAATATTTTTCACATTACTGATTTTCTTTGGCATAAGCATTTCAAATTCTGATATAAGCAGCACCCTACATATCACTGGAAAATTAAAACTGAAAATTTTTGAAGACTTTAATTTCTTTCTTCCTGAATTTTCTTTCCTCTACTATGTAAGTTATTTTTTTTTCTACAAAGTTCTTTCCCCCTTCCCCCCCTTCTATTTTCTGAACGGCACACAACAGTTGCAACATTTGGAATACAAACATTTTAGGAAAGCATTACTTGCCATAATAGCAAAAAAACAATATTGCTGGGGTTTCCCAGTGTTTACTTTTATTCCCAAGGAATCTGAGTAATAAGAGCAGAGAAATTTTGCACATACTGGCAATACAAAGCTAGTAGGTGACTGGCAGTACAAAGCTTGTAGATGCTCTCTTCATACACACTAATCTTTTAGGGAGCTGAAGATAAGCTAGGCAATAATTTAAATCTAGTAGATAATTAAATTACCAGCTATGCTTTATTTATTTTTTTATTTTATTTTATTTTCACTTTTAATTACAAGCAGTAAGCATGTTGAGCATTGAAACCAACAACTGTTTTTCCATTTGTTATGGCCACTACTGTAGAGCAGCACTCCTTGGCCTCCTAGGAGAAGGAAAAGAGCATTTATTTTTCTCCCTTGTTAAAGGA
The DNA here is from genome assembly GCA_035772895.1 of Perdix hodgsoniae. Lineage (NCBI taxonomy): Eukaryota > Metazoa > Chordata > Aves > Galliformes > Phasianidae > Perdix > Perdix hodgsoniae. The sequence goes on along the minus strand of JAPSGF010000118.1, from coordinate 97,130 downwards.
TAGCCAGGAACAAACTATTCATCTAACGGCTGGGGCAACACGATCACACTATGCGGGAAGGGAATCACATTCATTCTGCCAAAGAGAGATCAAAACATGACTCTTTCCCTTCTCTATCGCCATGCTTTGACAACACAAAAAAAATGTACTGGACCAGTAAAAAAAGAAAGAAACTGATGGAAGAGGATCTGACACAGTAACTACACCCTATAAGAACCAGGAGAAAAGCATTTGACAGATGAAAAGGCTAAGAAAATCTGTATTTTTCTACATTCTCAACCACTCTGTTGGGTGACTGGAACTGTGAACTTTCCTTCACGAAGTACAAAAAGTCCCAAAAGATCCTATGACTCTGTGTGGTAAGTAAGGTCACTTTGTACTGCATGAAGCATTCAACACAGCCTCCTACTGAACAAACAACTGCAATGTGCAATGTAGAATATACTTCAGTCAAGTACATCTGCATTTTCATACTCTTCTTTCACTAAAGACTGACTAAACTCTGATCTTAAACAGCGCAATATACTTTTCAGTACACCTTCGGTAATTATAGAAGAAAAAATCTGCTGCCTGTTCAAATACAGTTCATAGAATCATTTAGTTTGGAAAACACCTTCAAGACCATCAAGTACAACCTTGAACCTGACCTACAAAGCCCCACCATTAAGCCACATCCCCTAATGAAACGTCCACACATTTCCTAAGTCCCTCCATAGACAAGGATTCCTCCACCTTCCTGAGCAACCCACTCCAATGCTTGGCCAGCGCGGTCAGGTGGGGAGGCAGGCTGAGCTAACAAAGCCACAGCGCGTGCAGGCCTTCCTCAAAGACTGGAACAAACCCTGAATGGGATCCAGGGCCCTGGCTCCTCAGGAGGGACTTGCAGAAGTATGAGATGAGGTCAGTGTCAACCCTGGGCTCCCGTAAATGACTCAAAACCACTACATAGCTGCAGGTTGAAGACAGATCAGAAAAAGGGCTTGTCAGGAAGTGGCATGGTAATTTTTTGGTTTACATTCCAAAATCTAATAAGTCATTTGCATATTATGTGCAAATATATGAGGAAGTGGTAGGGAAAAGGCAGAGCACTAATATCACAAAGAACATTAAGACAATGTAAGAAACGTGCGTGGGGGCAGGGACAGAGACGCCACGAAGCCCACAGAGCCCGTACCCTGTGACCTTAAACTGAGTTGCCATAAATACAGAGCACACTTTATACAGAGGAGCCTGAAATTATAGCAAGGCATCTGGCTCCTCAAAATCAAGGTCAAAAACAAAACAGATCATACCACTTGAAAGATTCACAGAGTGAAGGCTCCCATAAATAGGCTATATTCACACTACAACTACCACTGTCTGCTTAGATGCTTTTTAGAAAAGGTTCAGGTAAACTTAACAGTGAAACTATTTTCTCGCAGCACTCAACATAGCACAAGTTAAATCGTGAGTTATTTCCTGCTTTTTTCCTTCAGCCAGTAGCGCAGCTGCATAACTTTACATCATTGGCAACCCTTAAGGCAGCCAGTTCCAAACTAATCCTCTTCTTCATGACTGCACAAGTTGCATTTATTGCAAGCGTGAGCATTAGCTGTCCAGAGTCACTGTACATATTTTCAGGAGCCAGATTCTTTGCCTTCCAAAAATATTTTTATACCCAGTTATTATAAACTTTAACTGACATTAATATTTTGAAAATACTCCTCTTCTCCTTCTTATCCTATTACTTCTGACACTACCAAAATTAGTCTGAGTACACTCGCATGCTCAGTAATGCCAAAACAAAGCTCTCTGATGGCCAGCTGTAATGGAGATCGAGACGCACCACAGTAAAGCAACCTATAGTCTGTTTACACACAGAGAGACATCTTACATCAGATCAATTCACTCCACACTCCACTTGGCAGCTGGACAAGCTTCTAGCCCAATGCAAAAGAGAGTCAGGATGCAACCACAGCACCGCGGCCGCCCCTTCTGGCAACATCTCAGAATAAGACCAAGTAAGGAATAATAGAAAACAATACCGATTAGCTGAAAGCAGGGCTGCCTCAAAAACTGCTCAAACTTCTATTTGGAAAAGCAATCCCAATCAAAATGGATTAGATAGCCTTCATTGAGTATCAGAGGTAGAAATAACAGCTCTGGGTTGTGACTACCTTGATATATTTAGAGCTGCCTATCAGATGTTTCTGAAGACTTACAGCCAACACTTTTAGAATGCTGTGCAACTGGATAACCAGCATACATACATCAATTATAATAACTAAGTGCCACAC
>JAPSGF010000118.1:71705-94844 GCA_035772895.1 Perdix hodgsoniae | reverse complement strand
TGTTTGCTTTACTCAAAATTGAATTTGTAGCTGACTGAGCGTTTGCACAGTTGGGATAAAATTAAAATTCAAACAAGAAAATTCCAGATTTCTTCTGTTTTCTGAGGTTTCAAAGATAAACCGATTAAAAAAAAAATTATCTTTTTGAAACACAAGAAGCATCTAAAACCAAAGAATACTGTGATTAAAAGAAAATAGACTTGCTTTCATACTAGTGTCCAAAGTAAATAGGTGTCTTGGGTCCACAACTACTACATCAAGTGGAAAATAGAGCTAAAAGACAATAGTGAACGTGATCTGGTGGAAGCTGAATCACAGAATTGTAGGGTTTTGGAAGGGACCTCCAGAGATCATAGAGTCCAACCGCCTGCCAAAGCAGGTTCCCTACACCAGGAATATTTACAAGATTGGGAAAAAAAATAGCAAAGGTAATGAACGCCTGCAGGAGGAGATAATATACTTCTTCCATGGTCTTGTTTCCCATCATCAACTCAGCTCAGCTGAAGTATCTCAATGATTGCCATGAGACGCTGCAAAGACACAGCTGTGCCTGTGCAGGAAGTGGGCAGTTACCACGGACAGGCAACTTCTTTTTTTAAAAAAAATTCATTATTAACAAGGCAACTTCACTGTCATCTAATCCTTTTCTCTGCATTATTGTATCCATGTTTACAAAATTGAAAAAATATATATATCTGCGTTTAATATTAGCATATAAATGGAACTAATTAAGGTTTGAATTAAGTGGGAAGGCTGGGCGAGGTCAATTCCCACCTTTGTTACTTATCATTTTGTTTTTTGTTTTTTTTTTTTTAAATGCAAGACTGGGAAAACTTGTTTACATTCTGGCAATGAGAACTTAATTAAATCAAAATTTAAATTCTGAAAACACTGCAAAATTCTGTACCAAGACATCACGTGGGAAGTTTTCTTTCATGACTTCAGCTTTCTTGCTTCTCCAGTGCAAACATGCTACAAAATGTTTGTTCTTCTAAAACTCACATGGTGCTCCTCCCAGTTACACTGCAAAATAGATTCATAGAATCTGAGCTTTCAAGTTCTATGCTTTCTGGTTTTCATCAGTAATTCCAGACCTGTCTACTCTGGACGTTTTCTGTGACAGGAAAGCAAACAAAGTTCTGATTTCATAAAACAATGATGAAGTAGCATAAAGGAATTTTAATCTAGCTTTAATGCCCCTCTGTTAACATATTACTATAGCTAGTATTTCTTGAAAATCTAGTAGACAGAACATTGATAAGATGGAGGCACTTACTCCCTTAAAACTTAGATAAATATTTGAGAAAATTGAAGCAAGCTTCATTGCACAGGATGAGATACATACTTTTAAGTTTTAGCAGAAAAGTCATTAATACCTATTGAAGTCTGACACATGTCAATCACGTGCTTGGCAACTTTCTTCTGAATAATTGAAAGGAAGAGAAAGACAAGTTCTTCCCCTAGAATATACAACTTGGGGAAAGTAAATTGAGAAATCAAGTATTTTTAGAAATCATTTCAAAATGGCTTTTATCAAGTTGGATGAACTGAACTATAAAGAACCAATAATACAAAATCAGGATTTAGAGCAAACAAATCAGTCAGAAAAAATGCATGACGGTACAACTGAAAAGGCAAGAGTCATGGGATTACATGACAGCTTCAGAAACTGAACATTTTTAAAATCACCTCCCATTTCTGTGCTGCCTGAATCTGCAAACCACAAGAGACTCTTTAGCAGACCTACAAAACAGCAGAACAAGTCCACCACAGAAAACACTTGACTATTCTCAACTGATTAATAGGATATATGAGAAAACCACAATCTGTTAAGAAAGGCAACAGAACAGTAAACGGCAGAGGCCAATTTAGTGTGGATGAAGAAAAAAAAACAACGATGGGCTTTTAAAAAACATACAAATAAATGACTCCAGCTCTCTGTATATAATCTTTTTCCAGCTGTCAAACTATACCTCTGATACAGATGAAATACAGGAGTTAGCCCACCAGCTTACGGAACACTGCACACAAGGACTATAAATCTGTACTAAACTGTAAGACTGAGGCATGCAGTCCATTCTCATTCTTTTATCAAAATATTTTTTCTATGCAGCCAGAAACTTCTCTCTTTTTCAGTTCTCCAGGCATAGCGATCCACTTACATAAACATAGATAAGACTGTCTGATAATGATCAAGTAAACACCTTCTACAGACACTCCTTATTAGACATGGAATTGTTATCTACCCCTCTACATCTTGATGAATTTAAATTTTCTTGTTTTACCATTTTCAAATATTTGAAAAGTAACATTAATAATTCTAATACTGACACAACTACACAAAACAATTTCCAAATGCTGAAAATCTATATATAAACCATGCGAAGAATGAATTTACATGTCTCTCAGCAAGAGGCCACATAAAGGTTAATTCCTGATAGATTACTTAGTTTGGTACAGTTACAAATTAAGCTTCTCAATGCCTTTTGGTTTACTCAGGTGAAACACTGCTACAGAGCTGGCACGTTTTGTAGACATCATTTTCTTCTCACTCAAATCTAAATCAAGTTTAAGAGTGAAAAAGGAATGAACATTATTTTTACTATTCACATAGCTGACCGCCTCACACAGCTTGACTAGATCACGTTCCTAGACTGATCTTCTAAGAATTCTCCTTGAACGATCAAAAGCTGTATGGTTCATCAGAGCTCTGCCAGCAAGTCAGAAACTGTTGGGCCGTGAACCTTTCCTATCTGGGACCTTCCACTGTTACGACAGATTAAAGCAACGGTGTCAGCAGAAACAAGAAAGCCTACATTATGATTAGGAATTTTGAGCAAGACTCAAGACTTTTGAAAAACAAACCTTCAGCAAAGCTCATTTAAAAATGTTGAAAGGCTTTCACATGATGGAATTAGTTTTCATTGACTACCACTTTCCACAAACATGGCAGCGTTTCTGACTCAGCACTTACACAGATATAAGACAAACACATTTATAAGTAAAAGGTGTCAGCTGTTCTGTATCACCTGCCACATGTTTCACTTCCATATCTTTGACACATAAGAATACTGATGTCAAGGCCATTCTCTGTTCATTGGGAACATGCTGAGTAACAGCTCTGATGGTCGTGCCGGCACAAACGGAAGAGAGAAACAGCAAGGAAAAATACAACAGTTCCTCCTCCTGACATCACAGTCGGTAAAAGATAAAAATGTGAAAAGAAATATCTTTTTTTTCTTTTAGAAAAGTAAGCACCATTTCAAGCTTATTTTATCATCAGTTTTTTACTGAAGAACAGGGAAAAAAAACAACCATATTAATGCATTCGGATTTAAATTTCTTCCTCTGCTTTATAAACTACCTGCTATATTGAGACTAAGATTCTGGTGCAAATATGTATCAATTACAGCAACCAAGGATGAAATAGGAAGAAACAACTTCAGCATTCACACTGCCACCTGCACGAAATGAAAATATCGATGAAAATATAAAGCAGTTATTTTGAATACTGCACCACTCGCCAGAAAGCAAAGTCACAAATTAAACTTCATGGGAATTTGTGTAAATCAAGACCAGATACGCAAATACCGAACATGTGTATTTCTGTGTGTCTATGATAGCACAACTGAGGGAAAGAGAGAAAGTGATGAAAAAGCCAGCACAAGGAAGGAGGAAAAAATAAAATGTTATATACAAGCAGGTCCATATAAAGAGTACATACATGAAAGCTGCACTAAAAGTAACACCTCCTATTTTATGATGACAGCCCACAACATCAGAAGTAGGTGCTGGCTGGATAGCAGTAGAAGTTGAACTTCATATCCCTTTGGCATTTCGTTGCTGTGCCTCAGATGGCAGCAGAGGGGCAGTCCCACAAAATGACGCCTGACACGGAAGCGAGGACAAAGCAAACGCGTGCAACTGATCTTCTCCATGCAGAAAAAATGACATCACTGACATTCATCGACACTTGCTGAATGTTTGTGGAGACCAAACGGTGGATGTGAGCACAGGGAGGCGGTGGGTGGCATGTTCCAGCAACGACAGCAGTGGTCACCCCTGATGGTGCAGATATTTACAAGAATGGCACACAGGCTCTTGTTCAGCACTGGCAAAAACACATAGCTAATGATGATGACTGTGCTGAAAAACAGTGCTGTGTAGTTGAGAATCTGCTTTATCAAACAGAGCTATTGTGCTTTTTGTATCAGTTATGGTTTCCATCAAAATAAATTAGAGGCATTACTTTCAGAGCAACTTGTGTGCATGCCCATGCTCCTGAGTGTGTGTGTATGTACAGGAGCGTGCGTGCACACACACACAAGAACGTGAATGTAGGCCTTTTCTAAAACATAATGATTTGGCTACAGAGATGAAATAAAGATGTGCTTAACATGAAAAAGGGGAAGGAATGTAAAGGAATGCAGTCCATTCTTTGAATTATTATTAGAACTGTAAGCAGAAGTCACTTAATTTTTTTTCTGTATGTATTTTGTGGCACTAGAGAGTCAATCTGCATCTACTGCAGAAGTAGTGCTGTTGAGGCAGGAGTCAGATACTTTTACAATTACCTGCAATTGTTGTCCTAATGTGCAATACATACAAAAAGAACATTTTTCAAATGAAATACGTAAGGAGTTACACGACCTGAAGCAGAAAGCCCAATGTTACTTTTACAGCTCAAAAACAGAAGTCACTAACAGAAACTTTAAGAACAAACAAACAACTATACAGTATGTTAGAAATCTCAGCTGGCAGAGGACTAGTAAAACAAAAGAAAACTATTTTCATCAGAAAAAGTCTCACATACTGCTGTGATCGTATCATTTACTATGTATCAGTATATACATGTTACAGGCACAACATGAAAAGGAAACCAACAGGAAGAGTTCTAACCATAAAAGAACCATGGAAATGGAGACAAGTTTAACCTACAAACACATGTTAGAGATGACAGATAAACTATTACACCTCTGTGAACCCTTACCCAGGATATTATCTTCTTTAGGCACAGAATTGCTATTAGACACTGGAATATTCCTCTTACAGAGACTAATGGCCTCCACCCACAAGACCAGGTTCATCAGACACACGCACTTTTCAGCGGGCCAACCAACAGAAAACACAACTAAACACCTTGTGACAACAGCACTTGCATTCTTTTTCCAAGTAACAAACTCCTGACCTACACCAACATCTGTCATACAAAACAGAACACAGAGTGGCACTTCTTTTATGTACTGCATAAAACTTTGATTGTAATATCAGATTCCTTCTTCTGCAATTCATGAAATCTACTCTCCAGTTCCATCCACAAGAGCCAAATACTCTGCCAGCTTTGTGCTGTTACAGAAGAAAAAAATCCAAGTGTGATAGACTTGTACTGGGACATTATCAAATCATTAACAAATCATTAACAAATCATTAACAAATAACCAGTACTAATAGCAATACATATATATATATAGAGAGAGAGAGAGATATTAATATGAATAGATGTAAGAAGTTGGTAAGATAACCCAACTGTGATTCAAATACTGCACCTTTGTTCTCATTTAATAGTGTTTAGTAAATACTTGACTTTAAACAACAATGTAAATCGTACTGGCTTATGCCTACTACATTGTGATTAGAACACATTCTTTAAAGAATCGCACTAAAAAATTACAAAATAATAGATCAGAGTATGTTTCTTAGTTATTTGCATTGAAGGCAGCATTACTTTTCAAATTAACCAAATATATAAAAGTGGGCTTTTTTTTAATTTATTTCTGACATATAGAAATTGTTTTGTTTTGTTTTTAGCATTTACTTTGTTTCTGAAGGTCACTGTCTAACCAAGAAAAGGCACTGGGGTTTGTCAACTAACTTTAGCGTGGTAAAGAGAAAGAAATATTATTTAACACTCCTCTTTCCTAATATTCAAAATCATTGCATGTTTACATATCACCCTGTGTATGTATTCTTCATGTATTTTTCATATACGAAGAAATAAAGATCGATTATTGGAAGCATCAAAAATGAAACCAGTGAAGACATTTTTATCAAATTAAGCAGTGAATCTGAATTAACCTACTAAACTTCAGGAAAAATGAAAGGTTTCACATGGGCCAGTATGCAACTCATCAATCCTATCAAAAGCAATATGAAAGACTGCAGCACAGAAAAACAATGGTATGAACAAACAGACATCTTCAGTTATTTAGCCTTCAACTGCCAGAACAGATGGTGCACTTGCTACATGAGCCACACTTACCTGATTTATCATTTAAATTGCACGGTAAGCACAGATGTAAAGGTATGTGACCTAGGAACAGCCACACTGCTGGGGGAAGGCTATTCCATTGGCTAGCTAATCACCAAACCCTGCTAGAGTCAGGAGTCAGAAATCAGTTAAGCCTATACTGGTCTAATGACACCTGACTTCTGTAAGCTGAATACACAAACCTGTTATTCAGCAATGACACAACTTCTTTGCTGACAACAACAGCTCTTAGTGTCACACACATGAATCAGCGCCATCTGCAATGCAATACTGCAGCCTTTTTCACAGGCTTTCACGTTGGACAGCCAGGTCCAACTCCTGCTGATCACATTTACATTTTACAACTTGGAAGCGAATCACGTATGATATACTGCTTCGGTGAAATCCAGTCCAGCAAATTAAAACAAAACAAACAAAAAAGGTACTGCACGTCTGTTAAAAAATTGCTGCAAACATACTTTTTAAACCCTGAATGCTGCTTTCATCTGTCCATGTACTAATCACACTTATGATCAGTTTTACACATTGTCAGACACACAGATTGAGGTTCTGAAAAATCATCAGCTAAAACAAAAGCTCCAGAAAACTATTTACATGCATGCACTTCATTAAGGCAAGTGTGTGTTTCACACATCACTGCAACTGTTGCTCTCTTTTGTACAAATGAAAAGACAACAAACTAATGTGATTTACATTGGCATATTCACACCCAGGAAGAAACATGTGCATACATGGGAACGATTCTAAAAGATTTTCACCAAGTATCTTACTGCTTGTAGTTACATCCCTATCACTCTATTAATGTTACTTAAGAGCAATTCATATTTTGCAATTAAAAAATCACATCGAGTTAAATTTATTCTGAAAAAGTAAGCCTTCGTACCTAGCATCCACATAACATATGCAAAAAGGTTTAATGCCAAAGCTGCAGGCAATGGATTTGCAGTTTCTTCCAGTTTCTTTATACGCACACTACTTTTGCAGTGCAACAGCAACAACAAATCCCCTGCAAGTGAAGCGTTCATACGATGGCCGTTTGTCCTTCCCAGCTGCCCCAAATTAGGTTCTTCAACAACCCACTTGGCAAGGACAGTGACACGGTGGAGATGCACACGCTAATGAATGAGAGTGCTACCATGGGTAGAGTTGGAACAGCGTAAATTGAAACAGCCTGCCAATTCCTCAGCTGGCAGGCTGAACCCCTGCATCCTTTTCAACACAGTGATGGTAGGAAGTCAGCTTTCAGCATCCACTCTTCATTCCCTCAAGGCTGAAAATGAACTGGAAGCAGAAGCTACTGCACAGACTGGGCTAGCACTCAGACTAACTGAACAGCCAGTGCGATCGTAAGGTTTTACACCTACTGACAACAAGCACTCAAAGAAGAAACATTCTGTGTAATTCATAGTAACAAGAAACACTGCAGAAGTCTTTTTTTTTTTTTCCCCAGAAATTATTCGTTTCTTTCACAAAAGGCATTTGAAATCAATCTGCACTCACATGAAGTGTAAATGCAAACTAATCTGCAGCTCCCAGGCTAATGAGGATATGGATCCAAGACAATAAAGTTTAAATGTTTTCAAAAACCTACATTATGTAGAACCAGTATTTCACAGCATTTCATGCCACCACTCTATGCACCACAATTAGCTTTTTAATTGGGATGGTACCTGACATCTGTAAGAACTACAGTGAGAATGCTGCGCACACATCAAAGCCACACTTCTACATATACAACGATTCAAATGCCAGATTCACTGCATAAGCAGACACACAATTGTTTTCCTGTTATCTCTGATGACGATCTGTGGGAAAGACTGGGTTTTCTTTGATAGTCTGAAGCAAGGCACTAAACTCGGCGCCTGCCCTGGAAGGGGGAAAATACAATTAAAAATCAAGTTTTTCTGATTACTGTTACTCAGTGTAAGTGAGGTAACTGAAAGTACCAGCTGAGCAGAACAACAGACTGCTGAAATCGGGTTGAATAGTTTTTATCGATTAAAAGTTAACTATCATGTTTGAAGACCAAAAAATTCCCAAATCTATAAAGCTATTAGAATAGCATTAATGTTACTACTACTGAAGTCACACAGAGCCCAAATATGGACTAATTTAAGGCTGAGATGCTGTAAAATAACTCTATACCCTTCACTCTTTAGAAGAGCAACCAGGCCTACACTTGTGTGTGAAGGCAGGGCACACATCTGACTCACGTTTACACCACATCTAGGGGAAAACTTTATTTCCACATATTAAAGTTTCATGAGATCTTTACAATGCTCAAGTTCTGGCAGATGAAGGCCTCAAATAAGGTATACAAGCAAGCAAACAAGTGCCTTTATCTCCTTCACTGAAACAGAGCATGAGAGTAAGTATATCCCCTGCAGAAAACCCAAGTTTATAACCAGTGCCGAGCCACTACATACATCTCAACAAGCACTCAGCACCACATCAGTCATGTAACAGTGCCCTGCACTGGATCAGTTTCTATGTCCCATTTAGAAAGTGCATCTATGAACTGGAGGCATCACTTTACAAATGTATATAGACTAGATATTAACCTACACTGCTAAGGACACTTCAATTAAGTAGGCTAATTAGGCTACCAACATAAATAGCTTTCTAAGTAACTAATTTCCAAAATGTTTTTTTTAAATATCACTGGGATATCAATATACCATATAACCTCTACAAAGAAAGCAATCAATTTAAAATAACAAATAAATAACTTACATTTCAACACTAGAATCATATACAATCTTTTCAAAGTTGTAGCACCATCATTCCTGTTTTTCTAAGTTAAACACAGCATATCCACACACAATAAAACCAGATTAATAGTTAAGCCCACATTTGACAAGATAACACACACTCAGGCCTCTCTCATTAAAAATAACATCTGTTATTATTAGTACTGTCGTAGGCAGTAACATTCTGAGATATTTTTATTTTAAAACCTGCATTTCCAAGAGCTATTACCCACAAGAAAGCTTAGCTTTTAAGTACTACATGGTTTGCACTGGCAGCAGCAATAGGCAACCTGCTGCACTCCAAAACTGGTGGAACTGCCAACTCTACACAAACTTCATGCCTCAGCTTCTGGAGGCCTACTGGAAGGATGGAAGTAGTTTAAACACTTATATTTACTACCACAGTCATTGCTCGGAATTTAGCTGCCACTTACCTGCAATATTCTAAGTCTTTGCTGTAATAGCTCTGCACATTCAGTACAGTGAAAACAACACAGTCCTCAAGTTGGCCATTTTTTTTTGTTGTTGTTGAATTTTTTATTTTTTTAATTCATAATTTACAGAAATTGGTACTTTTCATTTAAGTTTGATTTACCGCACCAGACTCACAATTACTTTCCAAAGAAGTGAGAGAACTCGTATTGGCCAACTTACAACTCATCTATGCACCTACAACTTCCACTAGTAGCTTCACCTTGTGCTTATTCCTCAAGTCTGGCCCTACACTGGAGACCTTTTCTGACAGCTTTTAAAAACATCATTAAATAACTCCGAGGCATAGTTCAACGTAGAGGAGATTTTTAAGTACACAAAAATAATAAGTTTGCTTTAAATAACGTTCTAACAACATGCTGCTGCAACGCACTCAAAATTCTCCTCCTTGATTTTGGTTAGCAGAGTTGCACAACTGCACAACATAGCCAGGACTCCAAAGAAAGTTAAACCACCATAGCACCATTTAAGACTTGCGGCAGTCCACAGTTCAAGTGTTTGTTCATATAAATGTAACTGTTAAAAAATATTTTATTGCAGAAAGTAGTTTGGCCTGAATAGAATTTTACTTGCATCCACTAAATGCCTTTCAGTCACAGATTTAAGTAAACATTTCTGAAGACAGCAAGTAGAGCCAAAATGTTTGGTTTTATGATTCAGTGGAAAGATGCACAGTTTATGTATTTACGCTTATAGAAACAACATACATATATCAAACACTAAAATCATTTCTCAAAACCTAAAACAACGCTGCTCTTCAACTCCATTTTCTACTGAAACATTAATCAGATTATTCACAGCCTATTCCTGAAGTTCATAACAAAAAACCTAATTCTTAAGTGCTTTTGTCCAAGTCAGATGAGTTACAAAAAGGTAAGCAAGAGTCACCAGACTAGTAAGTATTTACATTATCCTACCCTCTAAAAACAACTGCTCCCATGAAAAGACATGGGAAAGAGAAACTGAGCCAGCCTCAGTTGCTGCCTACTCATTTCCTAGTTCTGCTTTTGCTCCATAGCAACTGATGTGGCAGCAGAAAAACAAAAAGTTAAACAGCTGAGGTTACTTCACAAAAAAAATGACCTCTTTACTCTAAAACACTAATAAACAAGAATCACAAAATTAAAAGCTCGGTGAGATAATCCAAAAAATAACTAATGAAATAACATAAAAATAACTAATGCAATGTGAGCAGAAGCATCAAATTTTTCATTTCACCATTCAGTAAAATCCTTCACTTCACTTCCCATATATAAATGCATACATTGCCACACTCGTAGTTCCCATTAATTTCCTCATGCATATCTGGCACTGCTGCAGATGAGCTGGTCTGAGGGCTCATTTTTTAGAACATAAATTGCTTTTGTATTCTCTCCATTTCTCCTGAGCAACTCAGTCTTCAGTTCCTGAATGCAACCGAGATCAAATTAAAATACTTGCAGCAACTATTGATAAAGTTGGCCATCAGCTCAAGGAAGGAAACAGTTCTGACTGGACAACACTTCAACCACTTCTACAACTAAAATACAGCAAATTTTAAGCAATTCCTTTTGTCTATGCATTGCTCCTTAGCTCTGCCTTTCCATGGAAGGTCTGTTGTTTTTTTGGTTTTTTGGTTTTTTTTGTGGGCTTTTTTTTGTTTTGGGTTTGTTGTTGTTTTGTTGTTTTTTAAGAGTATTTTCCTCCTGTGATCCTGGTACTCTTAGGATACAATTGTTTATCATCAAGCCCAACTGCTTTTCACCATTTATTTTTCACTCCACTGAAGCTAACAACAGCTTATGGTCTATAAGTGTACGAGGACTTTTCCCCCATGCTTCCTGCTAGCTTAAATAAAGTGTTACATGCATCAATAAGAGTGGCTGTGGTGTTCAAAGAATTTATGCAACCAGCAGAACAAAAAGTACCTTTTCCCCAGAATTAGTTTTCTAGAGATGGAAAAAGGGGAAGCAAACACAGAACACCCAGGGTGGTCACTACATTTACAGACGTTGCAGACCTAACAGCTTCACAGACGACATACCTGACACCTACATGGACATCCAGAAAAGGATATGGGAAAAATCCATAGGGTTTGAAAAGTTACATTACCAAAAACTATTCTATTTCATATGGAAGAATGCATCTTAAACTCAGCACGAAAAGAGTGCAGTAATGAACCAAGAATGAACAGCAGGACTAGTAGTGATGACCAAAACAATGCAGTGAATAACCAGGAGTCAGAGATGACTCGTCTTCAACCCCACAAAAAATAATAATCTTTACAGTCATTTGAAACTTATATGTATTTTTGTATGACTTACACGTATTTTTGTATGATGCCGTTCATTACTCTGTACGCACTAATTATCAAATACCACACTGATATTTATAACAACAATATAAACAAAACAGTAATTCAAAATAAAGATTCACCTAAACCACACACTTCGCAAAAGGAATATTTTGAGGAAGAACTGTGGTACAGATCCCCTGGTCAGAAATCACAACGTTTTCTCAAACACTACATTAGAACCACCGCCAGATATACTCCATATTAATTTATATACAATCATCCTAAGTGCACAGTCATTTTCCCCCCCACATCTCTCAAGGACGATTCTGTAATTTAACCAGTTATCATGTGAAAAGCACTACATGTTTTACAAAATACTGAATTTCGTTTCACTGGATGGTTTTCATTGCAATATTTTATTTCAGTCATATCTGAAATAACAGATTTGTTTGTTTGACTTTCTTTATTTCAAGTATGAGCTGACAGCACTTGGCCGTAAGTCCAAGATCACAGAATCGCAGAGTATCAGAGATTGGAAGGGACCTCGAGAGGCCACGTAGTGCAACCCCCTGCTGGAACAGGAACACCTGGACCAGGTCACACAGGTGGGTTCTGAGTGTGTCCAGAGGAGGAGACCCCACCAGCTCTCCGTGCAGCCCACTCCAGTGTTCCGTGGCCCTCACCCTGAAGAAGCTTTTTCTGGCATTTACTTGGAACTTCCTATGTCCCAGCCCCTTGTCCTGTCATTGGATGTCACTGAGAAGATCCTGGCTCCATCCTCAACACACTCACCCTTTACATATTCATAAATTCCCATTCTGACTGCTGCTGAAACTCCAATATTACTAAGCAATTACAAGCATTTATTTAGAATCAATCACTGCGTGTGTTTAATTACTGTTACCCTGCTTTCCCCTGCTCCATTTTTATCACCTCAATTTGGTCAGTGATGAACTTCAGACAGCCATTTGGTATCCTGAAACTCTTCAGTTCATTTTCAGCTTTTCATAAGCATGGTATTTTTTTTGTCATGGTAAAACGTTCATTAACAGAAAAACTCAGCCCAGCCATCATACAGACAGGCAATCCAGTAATAGAAATCTATATAGGTCTCAAGGTTTGTAAACACTTTCTGAAAGGTCAGAATTTGCACGAGGTCACAATTTATTCTTAATCTGCACGTGGGTGCTATTTTATCAGAACAGAACTTCTTAAATCTGAATTTCAGTAAATGAAACTATAAAGTGATGTAATAGCAAAGTTGAGGTTTTCTTACACAGTGGAGTGCATACACAAAGTAATCTGATGCTCCTTCTCCTTTTGAACGCAACACTTTGGAGTCAGTTTTCCATCCTTCTGTCCAGTAGCACCATAATTGTTAGGACGGATCTTCAAAACAAGTAATACAGAACGTAAATTATGACACCCCAGTGAGATAAGCTACAGACGGGCTCAATCAGGATGCCAACTGAAGAATAAACAAACTTTGTGAAAAGATGGTTAAAGAGACAAAACCAAAGGTATTTTATGCCTCTTCCTTCACAGGACCAAGGTAGCTTTGAACAGTTTTGGCTTGAAAAAATGAGTATTGACTGATTTTGTGAATTTTCACAAATGTGTTCAATCAACTTAAGTACCAATCATTTATTTACTTAACTTGTTTTTTCCAATTAAACTGTCCTCCTTGAAATGAAGAAATATGCATGAAAAACCAATTGCTCAAAGTCTGGATTGACCATTATAAACAAATCGATTTGAAATTTGGCACCAATTTATCACTTGAAAAATTATGCAAACTCCTGCAGAAAAAGAACTAAAACTGATTTTTTACAAATGGTTCAAATTATATATAGAAACTAGGAAGAGGCTGCTAAAGCATAAGACTGTGTGTACATAGAATACAAGAACATAGAACATGAAAATCTACACACATTATCAAGCTAGGCTAGCACTCAAGTCTTCTGTATTTCTGCCTACACTGATGAATGCAATAGGAAAAACAATCACTGCAGAATTAGCCTTATATTAAAAAAGTAGAATGCAGGCTAGTTCTGTTGATGCCAGCAAAGCAAAACAAGCCACTCAGCTTTCCCAAGTGCGTTAGAGAAGACCCCGCTGAACTGTGTTCTCATCTCGTCCTACAACACATAGCAAAGATCATGGCAGAAGACGACTGCTCACGTACGTATGAAGCACTTCGCAAGGCACTAAAGCTGCAATGATTACAAACACATTTAGAGGTAAGGACATTAAAAGGAGCAGCTGTCCATCTCACATGTCTTTTTTATGGTAGTAGTCTTCAAAACTACCAATGGAGCTTTCCAAATATATAACTTTCTGACTGCAAAATAAATAAAAGCCAGTAGCTACATTTAAATGCACCCCTGTATGAACACAGTAAACTCTACAATCTGCTCTAAATTTACAGCACTATAATAGCGAACACAAAAAGTTAACTGACAATTGACAGGGTAAGAAAAAAAAGATTGATATGCAAACAGCACCTCTCAAAAAAAAAAAAATCAAAACAAAAATCAAGACAGAATTCCAAATTGCCATACATCTCAAAAAAAAAAAAAAAAAGGAATAGCATTACCTGTTCCTGCTCCTTTTAGTTCCTTACATAAGGAAATAACAGAATATTTTTTTTCTAACTGACTGCAATTACCAGTGTACTCCACATCAGTTTTATCTTTTAAGATCTTTCCTTCCCAGCACGCTGCCTAACTGTTGATCACAGCATGATCAAGACATTTTTCCATAGTCATAAAAAGCAGGACTTGAAATTTAACCCTTTGGGCAAGGCTAAACACGGAATCAATACTTTCCACTCTTGTTCACTTGGCTCAGTGAAGATGATTTCTCATACATTTAAGTTTTAGGAAAGAAAAAGCTTCCAAAAAAGTATATTTTTTAAGAGGTTTATGAGATTTTTTTCTTCACATGCAATTCTTATCTTTTTAAGCACTACTAGGAAGAGAGGTAAGGGTATCACATTGCACCAGGGGAGGCTCAGGATGGCTATTAGGAACAACTTTTCAGAAGAGTAACAGATTCACTGCCCCTGAAGGAAGCATGGAGACAATTGGTAATTAGAGACACAGTTTAGTGGGCAAAAAAAAGTGGTGGTAAGTGGATGATTGGATTTAGTGATCTTAGAAATCCTTTCCAATTGTAATGATGCTATACTATCATAGCTGAGTGTAAAACAGTAATGGACCCACAGTAACTGCTGTGTATTAGGAATACATTCTTCCTCTAAATTCTTCTTGGTTTTCTAAAATTTACTTCTACAAGCCCTCTCGTATTCATTACATAGCAAGTAAACTATACAGATGCTGCAGGATCCTTATTTGATAGCTGTCTGCAAGTTTAAAAAAAAAAAAGGAAAAAGCACAAGAGCCCCATCAAAGAGAAGGCTGCCAGTACGCCACACCAGGACGCAGCAGCCACCATCCGTGCCGTGAGGTCCCGCACCCAGTCACTTCACTTACATCCTGACTTACAATTTCTTCTCCAACGAATTCAAGGAATGACTGCAGAAAAGAGGGCTTTCTCTAAGTTTTCAGGAAGATGGAGAATTGCTAGAATGCATAGCAGAGATTTTTATTTGTTTATTTAGTAGTACCACTACGCAAACCTCTGCATACAAGTTAAATAAATAAATAACCCTCGTGCTGTTTAACAGCACCCTCAGACACTCTTTCGCTGTCTTCATACAAGACAATAGATCTCAACTTTCTTCCCCTTTCTCACACAGTCGTTTCATTTATGCTTTATTTGGTGTAACAGCTTTCTAACATGGTCTATACTAACAAAACTCAGAAAATATTTCACTGGTCCTTTGCTATCTGAGGAAGAACCAAAGACAATTAACACACTACTGCTAATCGGGGTTTCAACAAACAAGAAGAAAAAAGAAAGAGAAACACATCCATTTACTTTTCTTTAGAGCCCTACTTAATTTCACTGAAACAGGCAAAACAGGCATCCTGTTACTGGAAATCCCAGACCAGGAAAGTAAAAAGTTAGAGGCACTCTCCTTGCTCTGAAAACTCTTAAAACTGTATGATGGAACTATTGAATATTCTGCTCTTCTGCCTGACTTTTCTCCTAAGCTACAGAGCTTTAGTCCCAACAAGCACCTCTGATCTAGCTCTTTCATCGACACTGAAAAGAAGCAGAGATCATTCGGGGTTACTCCAAGGATGAAAAGTGATCAGAGATGTGATGGAAAAACACTGCTTTGCATTTCTTATGCTTTAGCCATTTTAAAAGTGCTGGAACTACTTAAATTATAACCACAAAAATACCCCAGTTGCAGGGAGATACAGTTTCTTCTATTAAGCTAAATAATACAACTTGAAAACCTGGCTTGTATGCCCTTCTGCAGATATTTTAACTCACTAACACAGGGAGGAGAGGTTCTTAAAGACCTCCCATCTTCCTGGTTCAGCACATGGGAAGTAAGAACTTATTTCCTTCTTACCTCAGCAAACCTTACTGCATACTTGTGCCAGATTACAAAGCAGGAACTTGGAACATACCAGCTCAAAAGATGTATGGAAGCAAGAATTTACAGTGTCGCTTCCCACGGGAACTGAGAATGTTTAGAAAAAAAACTTTTATAAGTCTTAATATAATTTTCCAGTCACTAAAGAAAGTAAAATACAGAAAAGTTACCAACTAAGTGTACAAACTAGAGGGAATGGTTCTCTTTATTTCTAACCTGGAAAACGAAAACTAGAACAGCAGCAGCAAAATGGACAGTACTTATTAAGACAGAAACCTTAGCTTACAACCATCCCCACAGACAGATACTGCTAAGGCTGTAACAACACGGAATCCTACTCCCATTTAAAGAATTGTCATTTGTAACATATCCATTATTTTTCCCCTCACACTGTGATGCTGACTCTTCTGACCATTTTACAACATCCCAAGTCTGTGTATCTTCACATTGTACATCTTTGTGTTTCTCTCCTCGAACACAGGCACACAACGCATACTGCAGCAACTAGCTTCAGCAAAGTAACCTTGGATAAATCTACACCTTTTCACCCCCGACAATGAAAAGAACCAAAGGACTGCAACAGTTGGCTACCAAAACATTTTTAGGCTGCTTTACACAAACAAATGGTAATTAAGCTGCAACTGCTGGCCCTTACACTTTGCTTCTCTAAAGCTCACAGTTTATCATTTTATTCAGCATTTTGTTGAATTAATTATTTAACACTGAGACTGTACTATCTTGCAAGTTCATCTAAAACCAACAGCGTGTGATGGCAGCATCCAGATTTCAAATGCAGGTACACCAAACAAAAAAAAAACTAAAAAAAAACGCAGCTCAAGCACAGCCTCCAGATGTGAGTGGAATGGCTTTTAATGGCTTGCAAAGGACGACTGCCTGCTATAACCAGCTGTTCTTAAATTATGAATATGCAAGCCATTCACGTTAAACCCAAATCCCAGCACTACTCCTGCAAAGAAATCCCAGTAGTTCTTGGTTGTTCTACACGTTAGCTCTGTTAAGGATACAAATAGCAGTAAGCTTCAGAACAAACAGGACCAAACTATTGGCATTCCATGCATTAAGGCCATTAGCACAGCGGGGGTTGTCCATCTCTGGATCTTTCCTATAACAGCTCAGGCAATACGAAGATTATCTCCCATCAAAAAGTAAGTATGGGAAATAATAATAAAAAAATAATAAGAAAATGTCTGCAGCATAAACAAATTCCATCTGCTAATGCCATTCACATTGTTGGCTTTGACCTACCAGAAGGCTTGTACCAAGCTTCAAGCATTTAAAAACATCCATCATAAAAAACAAAGGCAGGACATTGAATTATACAGTATTAACCTCCAGGGTTTGCATATAAAGACCTAAGATTTATTTATGTCCCAGCACGTTAAGAGCTTCAGTACACCGTCCTTTACACCAAACTGACTGCCAATTTGATGAACCTCTCTGCCCTCAGCAGGAGCACAGCACCTGTGATTAATGAGTGCGTGCTTCTGGAAAAGTGTAAGAACAGAAAACAGGGAAAATCCACACAACGACTTCTGTACACCCCGGATGGATCACTGCAGTAATCATCAGCAAACTAGGCTTCTCTTATACAAGAAAACACTGAGGGAGGGCTATGGCTGTGGGGTTTTTTTTGCTGATTATATACCGCACAACAACCACTGTTCTAGAATAAACAAACAGCACACTGAATTTTGCCAGGTATTTAAAGAAACTTTTAGCATAAAAAAAAACCCTCCAAATTTGTCAATACAAACTGATTAACAAAGTCATAAACAGAAGTTGCTAGCTTCACATTCAAACTGAAAGAAAAAACACTAACCTAGAGGATTTAGATGTTCTGGCTTCACATCCAACTCGGAATCCTGATAGGGATTCCAGCTAGGCAGTGCACATTTTGTAACATTAAAACACCACATTTAACAAACGTTCTAAAAAAACCCTACTTTACACTTCCTCTCATTTCTAAGAACACACTGAAAGGCTTTTCTATTATTCATAATTCAAAAGGAATCATCCTTTGCAACAACTCCAGAGCAAAAGCTCAACCTGAGGGTCTAAGATGACACTGTCTAATAGTTGCTGCATGCTTTCCAGATCTACCACCTCTGTCAAGGTTTTATGCTGTGAAATACCTACTAAAATTAAAATCCCATTGCTTTCAGTGGGACTGTTCACAATACTAACTAATCAGGTAGATAATGTTTTAGGCGGTGCCTTTACATGTCCAGTACTTGGAGTTCAAAAAGTTTATGCGGTGCCTCCCTTGGAGGGCAGTTTAATCTCCGCAAGCTCTTTTTGCAAACTACCAAGGCTTAACACATTCAGCTCTCCACAATGCCTGACCTAAATCAAGTCAGAAAAACAAAAAGTCATGTGTCCTTCTCACTGGGAAAGCAAGACATTCAGGAGGCCCCGATGCCATGAGTGGGAAGGAAAGGGGAGAGATCTGACGTTAATGATAACAGCCATCAGCCTTCTGAAAAAATAAAACAGACACTGACTTGCGTAGTCGTTTTTTTTTTGCAAGCTTGCAGAGATTGCATCTGAGATATCTAATGACAGGGGATAAGGGCTAAAACGTGTTCTTACCTGGATATTTGACTTCTCTCCACAGGTATCAAAAAATACCCACAGAAAGAGAATTTTCATTGGGGATTATGCAAAATGCATAAATTAATTATGTTAAAGTAAGGGAAAAAAAAAACCCGCATCTTCCTTTTCTTATTACTACATTAAAAAACTGCAAATGCGCACGTCTCTTCATTGAGAGTCTTCTCATCACCTGGTCTCATTAAATGAGAACATGGGAAATAAAATAAGTCTCTCTTTTTTAAAGAAAGAAGTTCAGAAGACATCACAAACTGTTAATTTTGTTTTGTTTTCAGTAAGGAGAAGTCCACTGTCAAATATAAAAAGAACAATTTTTTTCTTTAATCTTTATTTATTTGGTAAAGAACGGCTCAAACTGGGACATGATATAACTGTAAATGTAGAGGCAGTAGAAAAGTAAGAGAGTAAGTAAGAACTCAGCTACTACGAGAAGCGTTGTGCTAATTGAATAAGATGCTCTTCTACATTTTTAGTTTGTATCTTAATCACACATTTTCAAGGTAAAATTGAAAAGTACATTACTTTTCTCGGCCATTCTGAAGAGACTATATGAAAATACAACCCCAAATTTTAAATGCTCTGCACAGTCTACTTCAGTACTGAAGCAACATGGCTTTTTCCCATTAACAAACCATGAATTTCAGTTTTCACACTGTCTAATAGGAAAAGCACAGATCAGCCATGAAGACACCCTCTCTCCCTTTTCTACCAACATCTAAAAGACTCCCCGCTCCCTGGCAGAGCCTTTAGCCTGCACAGCTGTGCAATGAACCCATTCTCACCTCCACAGAAGTGCTCAGAAACTCAGAGAAGTGGTAACTCAGCTCTTGCTAACTACTTCTGTAAAACCAAGTAGGCACATTGTGAGGGATGGGAAAGAGATGGATTTGCTTCCTCTAATCCAATATCGAACAGTCTTGTTTACAGCCCTAGATCCCAAGAACTCCAACATTCCTACCAGTCACATCAAACATGAACAGACCACTGTCCTACCACTGCACGCTGAAAATACAACAAACTGATTCTGAATCTAAAATGTAAAACAAACCAAAAAATGTTAACCACACCTTCTTTTCCAAAAGACATTCCATTTATCCATTCTGGTGAGATGAGAAGGAGCAACTACACCTACATCTTGGATTTTGCACAACGTTATCCACAATCACCACTAATACAAGATTTCCTTAAACAGGCTGTCTGACACACATTCCATTCTGTTAATGTTCAGGATGCCTCACAGTGAACAATTTAACAACGACAAAAAGGACTGCTGTCCTTGATGCCCACGTCAGTATTTCTTCTGATGGCAACCTAAGATCACAAAGTACGTTAGGACATGGCATGGCACCATTCATTGGATGCACAGTAGAAAAACAGAAACAAACCAAAAGCTGAACCACACTCCAGAGAAAACTGACTTGGGAAATCCTCATCGCATCATTTAGCTAAATGATGAAATTATGGAGTGCTACCCTTCCGTAATCTGCTATTAGAGTAACATCACCTTATTTGTCAAACAAAACGAAAACTGTTCCGTACCAGTACATTACACCTTTATCCTATGCCCTTATTAGAATACAGCCCTCGATCTCTGACAAAAACAGCCAGGTTCTGGGGCGTTACCTGTTCTTTTTACTCCTACCAGGCACCAAGAAGAAAGTAAAAGTTCTTTGAAGAAAACCATATTAGGGACACAAAACATCAGTGAAGTAACTTGAACTGTGGGATCCCCTTACTGTATTCGGTGTGGAAACTGCATTTTTGGCAGTGCTATCTATACCTCCCAATGAGTCCAATCTTAGTTCTAAATATGCTATATGCCATTGTAATACTGTAAAACTAAAAGCAGTCGAGTACCTCCTCATCCTTAACTCATGGAGATGAGGCAGTGCACAAACTCCCCCTTTGCAGCTGTGACATTCCACTTCTTGTAGGGACACAAAAGTAGCAAGGAAATCTTTAATAACTGCAGTTCAAGCAGCCAGTGACTGTTCTGTTTCAATTCGATGACACCAGTAATGGCTTCTTAGCAGCTCCATGAAATCAACCAGCTGTCAAGCTGATGCATCAGAAGGAACAGTTATGCACTCCCATAAGAAAAAGCAACACATCAGGATGTTTTCCGAAACATCTGCTCCTTCACACTGCAGTTCTATAATAAACATGCAAACAAAGGAACAGGCAACAGGACCCAAAAAGAAAGACCTACACTACTTACTTGTTCAAGTTTTCTGTGTCTCAGAAACACACGCCAGTGTTGTGGCAATTTCTCCTCACCACGAGGTCAGTAAACCCAGCAAATAACCATACTGCAATGCCTAACCGCGGCTAACTTCTTGCACAATATAAGAACAGTGCTAATTTATCCTCTAAAGAGAAAACTGTCTGCTTATTTTCATTAACACCTTTCTCCCAAAATTTAGAAAGCTCACATTATCCTTCCTCTTACCCTGTTCAAATAATTTTACAACATATTTTCAATACACTGATTTACAACAACCTACAAGAATGAGTCTTAAAAGCACTTGTTTTGTTTTTCTCAAAATACAAAACTGTAAGGAAATGAGTACAGGGGTATTTAGTTTAAAAAAAAAAAAAAGGGTTGCTGAATACCAATAGAGCAATTCCAGTTTATTACAGGTACACATTAGTCACAAAACTATTTTGCGCCATTCAGAACTGACTCTGAGAAGGGTGCAATGCCAGATCCTTCAGTGCAGTCTATTTCTTTTGCAGCACTTCAATAAAAATGCATGCGTGGTTTACTACAGGTATGAGACCTCAAACACAGTAACTATCATTGCCTGAAACTGCTTATCCTCTGTTGCTCACCATTTGTAATCTACCAAATCTTCTAAGACCTCAGCTGCATGTATAATTTAGAACCATCTGTTCGATGTGCTCTTAACTACTTAAACATTTCATCCACCTCAGGTGCACGTAGCTGCCAGTCCATTCCGTCATGCTTTCCAATGCATTTTAAAAGCCCTACACACGGCCAGGCAATCTGACGCTTCTCCAACACGGCCCTTAGGATACTGTACACATATAAATCACCATCAATTTGGCCAGAAAAAGTCTCACTGTACGAACAGGCATTTCTACCACTTTTTATGTTAATGGCTATCAGCATTTTTCTCAACCTCAAGGACAAAGAAAGGAAGGAAACTAAATACAGGCAGTTTCATCTCCTCACTGGTGCAACTGTGAATACGCAGCTGGTAAGGTGACTATAGGAAAAGGAAGGGAACACCAAACCTTTACCTAAAATAGGTATTCCCTATCAACAGCCCAGTGCTGTGCTAAGTCTTACCACGTGACAAGAGAAACTTCTAAGAGATCTTAAAGAAAAAGCGTAATTGAGAAGTAAATTAAAAGAACGGTGCCTTTTGTTGTTTCCCTTTTCACAGCAGCTGACACAGAGCTGAGTACCAGAGTACAAACAGGGATCCTTTGAAGTAAACGGGCTCAGCACAGCGAGTGCACAGCACCACCATTGGATAGCATCGGCAACGCTGGCAAGAGGGGAGGAGAGGAGGAGTAGAGACTTTCCAAGAGGAACCTTTTAACAATACGCTTACAGCATAGTTTCCAAATATGCCCCCAAAACGTGGCAGATAAAAGCGGGACAGCCGCGTATTTCCATCACTGCCGTGTGTGCTCCATCCGAAATACAAACTCGTTACCCTCGGAGGAGCTCTGGACCGAGTTTCCCATGTACACCTCCCCCCAATAACTGCTTTCCGTGTACGCTAACAACGCGTACACCTCTTATTTAACGGAACAACTCCGGGTAAAAAGGGCGTGTGGGGAAGGGAGGGGGGCGAGGGCAGGGAGAACAATGCAGAAGCGCCGGCGTTTCCCCGCCGGTCGCACAGCGGACCCCGCTCCCGCACGGCGCAGCCGGCACCGCGCCGCGGGTCGCCGCTCCTCCTGGCAGCACCCGCTCTCGGAAAAAAACCCTTAAACTTAACATGACGTCACCGCCCGTCCCCGTAACGCGTCCTCAACTTTGAGTCGGATCCAAAAAGACTTCCCGGCTTTCCGCTCATTTCCCCCTACAAAAGACGGAGAGACTCGGGAAGCCCGCTTTGCCCAAGATGGCGAAAGGCTCGTTGTTTGAAGGGCAGGAAAAATGGAGGAGATCGTAACATACACAAAGGGACGCATTTCAAGCGCCCGGCCGGGGCCGCGGCCGCCCGGCCCCCTC
>JAPSGF010000118.1:58778-71305 GCA_035772895.1 Perdix hodgsoniae | reverse complement strand
CGCGAGCCGCGGCTTCAGGGCTGCCGACCGACCCCGCCGCGCGCCGTCGTTTCGTGCCCGCGGGGAAAGTTGACGCCGTGCGCGTCTCCCTCCCGCCCGCGGCGGCGGGGCACGGCCGCAACGTTGCGTCCCCGGGACGGACCCCGGCAGGGAGGAGCGGCCGCAGCCCGCGCGCCCGGGGTCGCTGCTCCGCTGCAGGTAAGCTCGGGGAGGAAAAGAGAATAGCGACGGAGGCGCTTTGCTACAGCGGCCAGCGGCTGGGGCGAAGAGGCGACCCGCATTCCCGAGAAGACATGTTCAAGAAAGCGAGCAGACCACAGCTCCCCGGGGAAGCGAGGGCCAACTTTGGTACTTCGTGAGAACGGGGTAAATTCCAGCAGAACCGGCGAAGCGAGACAGGCAGTGAAGTCACGGCGATGCGGAAGCGCTGAGGTTTACGGGCTGTTGGCACGGGCGCTTAAAAAAAACAACCGACCTGGCCTGAGCCAACCCCGGCATGGCGGGTGTGAAACAGGACGAGGCTGCGCTGCGGCCGCAGCCCTGGGCGTTGCGCACGCGGTATCCTCTATTTCCCCTTTCTTTTTGGGAGGGGAGGGAGAAAGGCATCGTCTCCAACTCAGCCAGGGCTGAAGTGCACTTCAGGAGCCAAGAACTGCTCTCTGTGAACCGTAACAGCTGAGATGTAAGATTTTGCCGTAGCGCCGTGAACACCTGAGTTAGTTCAGGATTGAACTGCTTAGAGAACTACAGCTACCAAACTCGGCAATGTTTGCTTCCCTCGCCCAGTTAATACACGCAATTTGAAATAAACGTTATTCCTAAATAAAGCTGATCTCAGCATAAAGAAATACGCGCAAGCAGAAAGATGCCATTGTTTTCCGTTTCCTCTTGAGCCACTGTGGCTGTGATTTTAATTGTGGTGGAGGATCTTCATTAGTATTAACACATGGGTAGACTTCATAAAGCCGCTTCATTAGCAGGGAAAAAAAAAAAGCTTGGCAGCCGCGCTCTTTTTGCATGCAATGAGAATGTCAGCCTTACCTCGGTCATTTGTAACATAATAAGTGCAAGCACAATGATTGCAATGCGGGAACACTGGGGGAAGGGCAAAAATGCTGCATAATACGAATGCAAGAAAAGAAAGCTTCTCATTATACAGTAAGATGTGTGCTAAAAATTAGTGAAGATGACATCTCATGAGATTCATGCTTAGTAGATTAATGTGCTGATATGTTTTTAATTATTATTTTTGTACCAGCTTATTTCGTTCCCAGGATTCACATCAGACAGCAAAGGCTTGCTAGCATTTATTGATTTTTTTTTTTTTTACCCTCTGCCACATTCCCGGAATACAGGTTTTAATCATTTCACTGCACCACACTCAGTAATTTCATTAAAAACTGGAACCTTCCATCTTCAGAAAGGCATTTAATTTCACTGACACAATTTCTCTTAGCAGCAAACTGTCTCAACACTAAAAGCTGGCCTAAGGTTCAAATGCGTAATTTAGTCCTGAGTTCTCCATGCTCTGCATTCCTTCGAAGCTATAATTTGACTAACTACCTAATAACTGTAATAAGGACAATTATTTCCTTATAATATGTTATTAACCCATATTTAATGAACTTGGAGGCCAAGCTCCGTACGTGTTTGGGTCAGTACCTCTTTAACCTCAAAATTTTCTAATAAGGTTCTTAGGAAAAAAAGTGAGATAAGAATGATTATGTACCTATACTTACAATTAATATCTATTTTGCTCAAGACAATAATACTGTCACATAACTGGATACTACAGTAGGGGTAACTATCAAATGTACTGCCTCACATATATATTTTCCATACCTGCCTGTAACGCAAAATAAATTCTATTACCTACTCTTATTGCCACTACTCTAAGTAACCATCCTAATTTTTTTTTTCCTATTTATAAGCTAGACTGTGTAGTACCTTGTGAGAAACAGAGGTGTGTGTGCTCAGATAGCATTACAGAATCCTTGTTTTCTGTAACGCTCAGCAGAACAGACTTTAAACTGCTTGAATACAGAACCACAGACCTGAAGACATATAACTACTCCACAGAGTTCAGTCAGCAATCCAAAGTGAAACCGTTGGGACACATTTGATGTTGAAGTCAAATATATTAATATATCTAATTGCACTGAATATTAATTTTTCCTTCGGAAAACAACTTGAAATGACTTTGGGTCACTACAGAGTATTTTGCAATCTACACCAAAATGTTTTAAAAATACTGTTTTTCTGTTGGTCACAAATAGATTAGTTTTAATACTGCAAAACTTACTAAGGTTTGGAGTTATATTAACAGTATTCTTTTAGTAAGATAACTTGTAGAAAATGGTTGCTAGAGGGTGCTACTGATGAATTTCAGTAGATCAGCTACTAGATCGGAAGTGTTCCTAGGGTCCTGATTTGTCTTTTCTGTGGTTATATTAATGCTTTAATTCTCAACTTAAGAAAATACAAATTCAAATTGCATCATGTATACTGTATTAAAAAAAAAAAGGTCTTGTTTCTTTTGATTTCTAAGATGAATTAATTGCAGATATAATTAACCTCCACCGTTTTTTGAAGCTTCCGGTGTAGGTGTCTTAAATATAAACACACAGAAAGAGTATTCTTTCTATTCTTTTGTAGTTTCATTCATCTGTTCTTATGCTGATCAACCTTATTAATATTTCTTCAATATTTTCACCCACCATCACGTTCATAAACTTCACTGGTGAACTTGGAGAAAACAGAAAGCAAGCTCCATACCTACGGGTGTAACTGCTCACGTGTACGATTTCGCTCACGTCACCAGGGCTACACGTGTGCTGGAAGGTTTGGCCATGCATAACATGCAGAAGGACAAGCCCAAAATTCCTATGGGGTTATGCAGGTGGAGATTGCTGCTGCCATCTCCCCACAAGCAAGGTTGTTTCAGAAGGTCCTCTCCACTCCACTCCTATTCACAGCTTTGCAGCACAGGTTTACAGCCCTGTGCCGATGACCATGCAGATATTGGTGCAGCCGCACTCTGAGATCAGCAAGCAAAGGAAAACTCTGCATAAAAACTTGCACATTCTGACTCTGTAAGGTATCCTGTTCCAGTCAGACCTCAAAAGGAAGTCTCTGAAAGGTATGCAGTACTCACTGGAAGTTAGAAACTGTACTATTATGCTTCCACTAACAAGTGTCCTACAGTAGAGTTTGCAAAGCATGTGTTTTTATTGTAAAATATGAGACATATTTGACAAACACAATCAGTAGAGAATTACCTTCGGAGAAAAAAAGATCAGTTTTTGCAAGATAAGGATGACTTACTATTTCTCTGATAAAGGGCAGAAATATTTAACATTCAACACAGCACTAAAAAAAATAAGCAAAGGTCAATTCTCATTAAACACTTAATAAGTCATTCCACTTTGATGGACAAACTATGTTTTAAAACTTTTCAGTTTTAAATTCAGAACTTCTAAAAAAAATTGTCACTAGATACTTTTGGCACTCCATGGGTCATGCGCTCACTCTCTGAGGGCTGTTTATACAGGTTAGTGTGCCTGACTTCATCCTCTTACATCTCTGGCTCTATTCTGTTACCCTAGCACGGTCAAGGAGGACCTACCTCTCATATTGCAGTGAAGGAGGTTAAAATGACAAAATGGTTCTGGAATCTTTAAAAGCACAAACAAACTTAAAATATATGAGACAGTTGTAGAAGTTTTGCAACTGGATTGCTACGTTCACCGCTTGAAGTTGTCTCCATTAAGAACTGCTGTTCAACTAAAAATGGGTGTGTAGGCAGATTCACAAAGCACTGCAAAGATCCTGAGGCAAATGAATCTGCAGAACGGCTGTAAACATTTGCAGAGATTGGAAAGTTAAGGTCAGGCGGTCTGAACAAGACCAAGATAAGAAATTTCAAAGGATCTAGTCTGCAACTTAATATGTATTATCAAAGCCCAAAAGTCTTTCCTAATGAGCTCTGTCATCAGCCCTATGTTACACACAAATCACAGAATCACTTCTTACTAAAAACCATACTGCCACACATCTTCCTGCAAAGGAGACAGAAGCAGCTGCAACACGTTCACAATTTTATTAAGCCCTCATCTATTAAAAACTATTTCTGCTCTTCTAAGACAGAGGAACGTGCGACTCATGATCCCAAATTCCTTTCAGTGCTCCCACATATTTCAGTCGTACCTTCATCCAGCTACCTCAGCATCTTTGCTGCTTCTCACCTGCAAGCTCCAAGTCTGAGTAAAGTTTTTGTAGATGTATTTAACCAGTAACAACGGGAAATGTCAGTTCATTCTGTACAATTACACTTCTAAACTCCTAAAGGTAGATTTAAAGAAGTACAATCTTCAATATCCCCTCTATACTAATATTCCATTTATAGTTAAAATACAGAGCTCTGCCTCATAGTCTGACCCAACGATTTTTGTTCCAAGAACTGGGGTGCTTTCAACTTCAAGTTTCTTGAATGTAATTCTAAATCCCAAAGTGTTTCTATTTGACTCAAAACAAGGAAAAAAAGAATACACATCATCTCCACCAATCGTAATGTCAGCAACTAAGGCATTGACAAAATCTTTTATTAGTATGACAGCTCACACTGTGCTATCATGTATTTGCAAAATAAAGTTGCCAAAAGAAATACATAAAACCAAAACATTTTTGGGAGGGTTTTTGTTGTTTTTTTTCCCTCATCTTTTTCCTTAAGTCTTATAATCTTACAAATCCAGCCCATTTATCTTCTTCCCAAAAAAATCAGCTGTTCTGGTTTTTGTTTTGTTTAAGCTGCTTAAATGTGTACTATTTCCATTTCCTGATGCAACTCTGTTGAATGGCTTACCAATACCTTGACTTGGTTTGCTTCACCCAGAGCTCTCTTTGCTCAGGTCCAAAATCTAAGCTACATTTTCTCTGACCAAAGCGGCGTTTTCCTTTTTTCCTGTTTTTTAGTCACAAGGGTTCAGAAAAGCCCACCTCATAATTTAGTGTGGATCTGCAGAAATTACATCCACAAGTGAAAAGAAACGCTTTCAGGAGAGTACGGCAGCTATTACATAGCAGACATCAAAACTACACAATTGTTCAGGACAGGAAGTGATGGCATCTCTCATTAAACTAAAACTTAACAGGAAATAACTTTACATAATTAGCCAACTTGAAATCTGGCCAGGTCACAGGGATTAAGAACTCTTACAGAAGTTCAGCTCACTCTGTGTTAATTGGCCATGAACTTCATTGCAAAGCAGAGGACATTCTATTCTACGTCTGAGGTACAGCACGCACCAAAGAAGGTTATATACGTACAAACTGACAAAATAAGTTTCACTTGAGATACTAAAGGTACATTAGCTTAAGGTTGAAGGTTTAAGTGGTTTTGTTCATAGCATGCATTTTAGTTGACTACCTTTAAAGTTACACTAACTAATCTAAAGCATTTTAAGATACAATGCAGAATTTCTTTCCAATGCTTTCAATACCAGGATAGAAATACCTTTATATCATTTATATGACACTATATCATTTATACCATATCATTTTTATATCATTCATATCATTTCTTAGACAGACACAAGTTAGCCTATTTTTATTTATTGAAGACCTCTGGTTTGTGCAAAACTTTTAGTTTTGAGGCACAAAGTAATGTTCAGATTATTAAGTTTCTAGCGTCTGTAAGCGTGTACTAGTTATGTTTGCAAGTTACATTGCTGAAGTCGTTGTATACGCATTTTTATATTTTAAGAACTTGATGATGTAGCCATAAAATAAAAAAAAATACATGTAACATACCAATATCTGCAAGAAAGCTAACTTGGTGAATGGATTGAATTGCATTACTAAGAATATGTCCATAAAGAGGGAAAAAAATGGTAAAGTAGGCTAAGACACTATTCATCTAAGAAACATGTAATTTGGTCAAATTAATTCCTAATAGCAAATTTTGTACTGAAAGATATTAACTACATCTTCTCAAGAAGTGATTTGACTTAACCTGACATTTCATCACTGCAGATTAACTTGACTGATTCAATTAAATATGGCAGATGCAATATCTGGTGGAGTAATTTAAGAAAAAAGTATCCAGTGCATCAAAGTGCTCTGACTCATCTGTTTAGCCATTGGGATAATGACTTTTCCAAATAAATCATTAAGTGAAAGAAATACAGAAGACATGGATCTGACTTCCAACAACCAATTAATATATTTCATTTTCCTTTATATCACTAATACTATGCTAGACAAGAAAATAGATGGAAAGATAAATTAGACATCCTTAGAAGTTACACCTTTCATTTTTTATTGCATCACAATCAGTAATTTCTAAAAACCTATAAACTGCAAATAATGATGGTCTCTTTATAGATTAGGATTGTGGTAGATGAGACCTGAAATCACAAGCTTGTGATTCCAGTTTTAAATCCTCTTAAGTTCTACCTTCCAAACAGCAGACCAAAACATTTAAGGAAGAGATCTGTTGTAGATTTAGTTGCATAAGTCAGTAAGGAATTACATCTAAGATCCAGAAACTGGTTGTTACATAAAAAACGTAGTTTACAAGAACACAGATTGTAGAAGAGATCAGAATCATTCTTCTTCAATGGAATACTATCTGATTGTATTGAAAAAAAAAAACTGATGTTTTTTTTAATCTGTTGGTTCAGTCTTTTTCAGAAATTCTTAAATATCTATTGTTTCTTAATTTGACCACATTTTCCTCCATCGTCAGTTTCATTTCTCAGTGCTTCACTTTCACGTAGAAGAAGGCTCACAACCACCACGCATCGTGCAACACAGATCAAACTTCTTTCAGGACTGCAGAGAATTGAGCTACACATTTAGAATTTGAATTTTTTACATGTTGCTGAAGCAATTGAAACATCAAGGATGCCTTTCATGGTCTTGTTTATCAAATAATTAGCCATTTTTAATATGAAAGCAAGCACAGAAAGGATATTTCCTCACTAGTGAAAGTTTAGAATAATAACCTTTGAATAGATGCCATTTAGGCTATTCATTATAGATCTGGGGAGTTTCCCTAGGCAAAAAAAACATAACAAGCAGCTACTTACTTCGACAACAAAAAACAGCCTGGCACAAATATATGGATAACTAAAAACTTCCTGCCTTCCTGCTACCACCTCCCTTCTCCCTCCAAAACACACCAGCTTCCTTTGCTGCATATTAAAACTGCGCACATTAATTGCAGTGCCCTACAGATAGCTTTCAGCAAAGCTCAGTGACAAAACCTTGCCCATAGTACTTGCTGGTATGATGAAGCAATGAACTCTGGTAGTTCTACAAAGGTATGTAAGAATTCTCCTATGTGGAAAAAGGGCAGAGCGTTTGAAATTACAGGCTACAATGGAAATGGCTCACAAATGAAGTACATTATTGTTCTTAAGTATGCAAATCTCAGCTTCTAGAAGTTAGTAGTAAGGATTTCTTCAACGCTTCTCAGAACATTTTATTTAAAATAAACAGAATATTTTTAATTAAAAAAAGATTTCCATTCTTGGATTTCAACATAAAACCTTATTTACCAAATATAAATTAATACATCTGTATGATAAATAGTCATTCATTCATAACATACCAAAGATAGAAATAATCTCTGTGGTTCCCCCACCATTCTGCTAGCCTGAATGTACCAAATTCAACCTCCTCTTCTGACATACTCAGCAACTTCAGAAGAAAATAACAAGTAATTCAGATCATTAGAGCAAATAGATCTGTAGAGTTGAGTTAACTGCTAGATTCAGCTGCATTTCCCTGATTTCGCAATACTGATAGCCTTTGGCTCACATCCAACCTTGATTTTGACTTCTGACTGCTGAGGATGACACACAGCCCTGGTCCACTTCAGGTTTCCAGTCTGACTCCAATGAAGCTGAGGGCTGCCTCCAGCCCGCTGCCCCTGGTGCCAGGCCTCACACCACTGCTGAGTCCCACCGCTTGGTTCCAGCACTTCACACTGGGCTCAACACAAAAGGCTGAGGGGCAGGGTGGGCTCAGACCAACCAGACTCCCTGCTGACTGGCCACCCAGTTACATCCACAGGAGCTGGCCAAGGCATAGTTTATAATACCCTGCTCTCACATTCATTGTTAATATTTCTGCTTGAAGTGGGATTTTGCTGGTATAAGACTGCTGGCAGATGACCTCATACACAGACAGCTAATTACACAATCAAGTTTCCTCACCTGCTCACTCACTAGTAAGGATTTTTTTAAATACAGTGTAATCCCAACATTGGTTCCTTTATTTAAAAGGTACGCAAGTGTTAAGTAGGGCAACGCTTTCAAATCAGCCAACTGATGTACATAAAAAGTGTTGGGCAACAGCAAGTTAAGTGCTCAGTGCAAAAATCCATGAACATTTCAAATAGAAAAATACATACTTTCAATCAGAGAACGAAGGGCAGACAGTGGAGTAAAGGAGCAGCCATCAACACACTGCTCAGATGAAACATGCGAGACTCGGATCTTCATCAGCCTCACATTTTGTTGCAGCATGAAAACACATTAAGACCGCAAAGTCAGACTGCGCAAGTTCAGAAGCAAACAGAACTGAAGTGGCATGCATGGCATTAGCTTGGCCTCCTTGTGCACAGGAGCTGATCAATCTGGGGCGGTGCGGCGGGAGCTGGACACAAGGAAGGCTGTTGTCCGCTGAGTCTTTGCTGCAGGTGCTGGAGAAGAAAATAAAATGCTGAGCTCTTGGTGCTTAAGGAAAATAAGCACCTCACAGGACAACAGGCTTCTATCTTTACCTCTCACGTGAAAGGTGTTTTCTTAAACTAAGCTTTCAGATACAGTCATTAACTTGTCTTCATTACCAAATATGCAGTTTGAGCACCTGGTTTCCTCTATTACAGAGTACTCACAATTGAAATTGACCTAAATTTAGAGCTGTTATTGAAGCAAAGATCAAAGAGGTACAGAGTTGGCCCTTTGAGAACATACCACCATTGCAGTCTATCCATCAGGCTGGGGCACATCCACTGCCGTGATTAAACAAGTCTAAATCATTGGCATTTAGGTAAATATTTATATTAGACCAACATGTAACACAACTGGTCTCATGTTCCTTCCTCATGAAGGAACATCATAATCGGGAAATAGCAGAGGAGCGGAAAGTGAACTTAACTGGAAAGGCAGCAGAAGGCAGCAGTGTGCAAGGAAAAAGGCAAAAACAGGAGCATTTCTAGGAACAATGGCTTTCTGAAGTTAACTCTCAGAACGAACAGAGGCATGCCAATAAAATCTTGGCATTTCACATAATCACAGGGATAGGAAGGGACCTGAAGAGACCATCAAGTCCAATACCTCAGGTAAAGCAGGTACCCTACAACAGATTGCACAGGTAGGTGCCCAGTTGTGTCCAGAAGGAGACTTCACAGCCTCTCTGGGCAACCTGTTCCAGAGCTCCCTCACCCTTACCATAATGAAGTTCCCCTGCACATCAGTACAATAACTTCCTACATACAACTTCTAGGCCATTACTCCTTGTCTTATTGCTGTGTACCACAGAAAAGAGCCCGGTCTCATCCCTTTGCCTCAAACATCCCTTTAGATATTTATAAACATTTATCAGATCCCATCTCACTCTCCATTTCCCCAGGCTGAACAGACCCAGGTCACAGCTTTTCTTCACGTGGGAGATGCTCCAGGCTCATCATCTTCGCGGCCCTCCATTGGGCACTTCCTAGGAGGTCTTTTTTTTTTTTTAAACACAGTCTAAACATGACCTCACAAGGTCAGAGTAGATAAAAGTTGTTGATGAAGACAAAAGTTCCTCATGAGTTTTCATTGAAGTTATTGTCAAAGTAAAGAACAAGAACAAACACGTTTTCTGTTTAGTTCTGTCTTAGGTAGAAAACAGCTATTCATATTCTTATAAGGCACTTGATATTATGCCCATTAAAAAGGCACTTGTGAGCTCAAGGCTTTGAATATCCATTCTAACTAGGCTATAGGCACTTTTGAAAATTCCGTGCAAGTCTTCAGATGATCCTGGACTTTCGGAAGTCCAGAACTATTGCCTCAATTTTCTACAAGATCTCTGGGAAGGGGTGATACAAAATTGCAGTTCTCCTATTCTGACCAAGGAGGTTTTCCTTCTCCTTTCCTCTTCATATTCCTTTTCCCATTAGTAAATATTTTTATTCAGTACCGTATTAGAAGTTAATCGCATTTATTTGTTTTGGATAATTGCTTAGATGATAGTTTATCACAAAGCAAACATTATACTTAACTATTATTTTGGAGCTGACAATGATAAATGCAGGCTGATTCTCTTAAAGCAGCGCTGCGTTAATATTAAGCTCTAACTTGCAGCTTGGAAATAAAACACTGTTCTCCTTCCCTGCCTTCTCTCTTCATTTGTAGCTGCCAGTCATAGTTTCTTATTTTGATATCAAATAGAAGATACTAATTCCATGCATGTGCCTTAAGTGTTGAGAACACAGTATTTCTTAAAATACTTATTCTTCATCTTATTAAGTGACAAAGCAGAGGCTAAATGACACCGTCTGCACACTACACACTCTGAATTGAATAATGTCAATATCATTATCACAGGAACTTCAATATATTAGCACGAGGATGTTATAAATCTGCCCAGAAAGCAGAAGTAGTTATCATTAAAAAATAACTTCTTTTTCCCCTCTCTCTGGAGCTAGATTTGAATTTGGGTTTTTAAGTTTCCAGGCAAGCAATAATCCATAATTAAATTCATTCTTCTGCAAATGCAAATTTTTCCCTTACCAGATCTACATTATTTAAATTTCAGACAATGTTACTCATTCGGCAATACACTAAACTCTTACTATAGCCTGAATAAAGACTGATGATCTTGAAGTGAAGTTCAAAACCTCTGACAGGTTTCAAAGCCAACTAATGCTTAATTGATTGAACCCAAAAGGCAAAAAGAAAATAACATCAACCTCCGTGATTGTAACTGGATCAAAAGTCCCTACTACACTGTAAAAAGGAACCTTTAACATTGATAATGACATACAAGCAAATGAAACTGGAGCTTGCCTGCAGCTATGTGGGTGCAAGCCTTACTTTCCTAGCAGAAAAGAAGTGCATTTGTCAAGAGACACAATGGCCATACTCAAAAAGAGAGTAACTTGGCTCAGAATATACACTCAGCCTTTTCAATGATGATAACAAGTGACCTTGTCCTTTTCATATTGCATCCAGAAAGAACACAAACTACGCTTCAAAGCTGAATAATAACTTGCAACACCGCTATTTCTCAAAAGGCATTAAAACGCAGTTTGAGAGCAGTAGCACTGGGATGCTATAGTTTGCCTTGTGGCCTCACCGCTCTTCATATGTCACTGAGATACAGTTAATCAATTAAAAAAAATCACTTATAAAATTTCCTCAATGTATAGCTTTCCAGAGCAAGAGCTACTCACAAGAAAGGTTTTCATCACAAGAGGAATAAGAAGAATACATCATTAACAGTTCTTACTGCAGCACAAAGTCTCGGACTTCACCAGTTGGTGTCACTTTGTTAACTGGGGCTAATAAACTGTTGTAACAAGGGGGAAGAATCACAATGCATCGAGGAGGGACCTGCTTACAGTGATAAAAAATGAAAAAGCTAACATTATTTGGTTACACAATCGACTCATGGAGCATAGAATACACTTTAAATAGAGACTTTTCTCCCTTATGTATAGATCACTTTTCCATTAAGATGAACTTCTAAGACTTTTTTTTAAGTGTACTACTGCTTTTTTTTTTTTCCCCTCCTGGAAGATTACACTTTTGGTAGTGTGCGTTTTCAATAAAGCCTAAGAAATAACACCAGAACAGCATTGTTTAAAACCTCACCTAGCAGTCTTAAAATTTCCCAGTGTATTTACATATTGATAGCCTGCACATCTAGAACTCTCTCCTTATTTGCTTTTGGCTATATTCTTACTTTTATATAAAAATCAAAAGCTAACCACATTTTACATAGTACTTGTTTTCAAATACCTCTCCAACATCAGCAGTGATTTTACATGAACTTGCAACTTTCACTCTGAAGAGTCAAAATCTTATTAGAACAATATAGTAAGTACAGCAGAAACTGTATAGAGATGTCATCCAGCACTACCAGACCATTTTGGGAGTAGAAGTGAACATCTGTTTAACAACATACAGCAAACACGTTGCCATTTATAATGAAGAAGAGTGTTAACACTGACATGGCGAGAAGACACTCATACTTCCCAAATCAGTATCTGGAGAATACAAGAGTATGAATATTTCAGGTAACAAATAATGATCTAGAATATATAATCACAAATGCTGAAGACCTCAATTTCATGCGTAGTCTGAGAAACAAGTGGCCTATCATCTGCAAAATTCTTTACAGAGAGAAATTCTTTAC
The DNA here is from genome assembly GCA_035772895.1 of Perdix hodgsoniae. Lineage (NCBI taxonomy): Eukaryota > Metazoa > Chordata > Aves > Galliformes > Phasianidae > Perdix > Perdix hodgsoniae. Next base: position 58,894 of record JAPSGF010000118.1, on the reverse strand, counting down.
AGAGAGAGTGGTAAAGTACTGGAACAGCTGCCCAGAGAGATTGTAGATGCCCTGTCCATCCCTGGAAGCGTTCAAGGGCAGATTGGGTGGGGCCCTGGGCAGCCTGGTCTAGCATT
>JAPSGF010000118.1:17454-44902 GCA_035772895.1 Perdix hodgsoniae | reverse complement strand
ACACTTCCAGGGATGGACAGGGCATCTACAATCTCTCTGGGCAGCTGTTCCAGTACCTCACCACTCTTGATCAGTGGATGCAAGTGATTTATGCAAACTCTCTCCTTTAAGAATATAATTTCCTCTAGGTTTAACAAGTTCCATAAGTGTTCTCGTTTGCTAACCAGGAACAAGGGCACCCACTGCCACCAGAATGATTCATTGAGTCCATTCCCAGCTGTCCTCCCTGGAGATGGATATGCCATATGAACTGTATTGGTCAGAGCAGCAGCCTGCTTCTTGCTGGTGTAGACAGTATCTTTCTGAGTCCAACAAACATTTATTTGGCACGCTGGTAAAAGGCAACAGGTCTCTTAATGAAAACAAACAAACCTAAGAAAACAAAGACCAGAGCAACCTTTATTCCTCAGGAATTTTCCTCCAAATCCTTTTAGTTCTCATTACGGCTCTTTCCAGCGCTTGGTCTTCTGTCTCCAGTTCTCAGGTATTTTGTTCCACAGTTGTGTACAGAGGAGAATCGGTGAACAAAATCAGCCACAATCCAACCACATGGCAAAACACATTTAAAAGCATGAATGGGAAGCAGAATCTAGCAAGGTGTTTGTTAAACACAGGCTCATCCCTACCATTTAGAGATGCCATCTGGCTAGTTTCTAACCAGCCTGTCTGGTCTGACTTGCGTGTCCCAGATCTGTCAGAGCTATTAGGTGTGCACACGTCGGGTCTGTGTGCTGAATGCCTGTCAGGGAGGGTGGATGTTTGTTTGTTTTTCCTGCGGACCGGCTATCCTGCCACTATTTCACACTCCTTTATCTGACGTAACAGTGCAATGTAGGATATGGCGTGCTGCCGAGACTCGGCAAAGCCCTGCTTCGGACTGGCAGCATACGAGGACGCCAGCAGCGAAACGCCTGAAGCGGCGATACAACAGAGGCTCTGCCGCCCCGAGAGCAGCGCGGCGCCCCCTGGCAGCTGCGGCGGCGCACCCCCTCCCCCCAGTCTCCGCCGCTCTCGCGAGATCTGGGCATGGGCGGGGCGCGGGCAGCGATTGACGGACGCGCGGCACGGCGCCGGCGCCATTGTGTTGCGGGTCGAGGCGGTGGGCTCCGGTCGGCCGTCTGCTGGTCCGGGGCGGCCTCTCCGGCGGATCTCCAATGCTGGTGTCGCGAGGGCCTCGCCCGTGAGAGTGAGTACGGGCCTTACGGTCTCGAGGGGAGGAGGGCGGCCCCGCGCGGCCCAGGCCTTGCCCCGTGCGTCGGGCTGGGGCCGGGAGCCGGCGGAACCATTTTGTCTCGGTGCCCGCCCGGCTCCTCCCTCCCTTCCCCCCCCCTCCCCCCCTCCCGTCTGCGGCCGCCGCTGATGGGCGCGCGCCTCCCTGGGCCGCGTCGCGGCGTGGCGGATGCGAGCCGCCGCTTGGCGCTACCGCCCGCTGGCCTGAGCCCCGTGTCGGCGGCCTCCCCGTGACCCCCGGCCCGCGGGGTGCCGAAGCGAGCTGCTGCTGCGCCTGGTGCCGTGATCTCGGGCCGCCTGGGACGCTGCTGAGTTCTTGTCAGCCTTCTGGGCTGGAGGCTGGGGAAAATCCTGGCCGGAGTTGCGCAGACTGATGAGATTGACCCTGAACTCCGTCTCGCTTGGCGCTCTAAATGCCTTCTGACGAAACGTGCGGAACACGCGGTCACGAGTTCGTTGTGCAACGGTCTTGTGAACTGCTGGATGGCAGAGTGCGCTAAAATCTCTAGCCCTAAGAGCTCTCGGCGTTGGCTGAAGCATCGCCACGTAGTGCTGAGGTGGACTCTGAATTTCTGAGCTGGAAAACGAGGTATGTGCAGCTCAAAGTGGGGACCCACACGTGTGCTAAGCTATTGCATGACAGCTAGAAAGGCTTCACTTTCCAGTAGACGTGAATATGTCCTGTTGCCTCGTTCCTCAGTAGGTGGGAGCAGCAGAAAAGGAGGATTGAGAGGCTTTTATTTGAAATATTTGCTGTGTTATTTCTACCTTTTCAGATTACACAACTTTCCTGCAAAGAACTGTTGATGTTTTACATTTTCTGTCGCATCTGTTGCGGCTAGGTTGGATCTAGTTGATCTTTCGTAATGTAGTTGTAAGTATGGCAGGTGAAGAAGGGAGGGGTGTTGGAGCTGTGTACTCAGAGTAGGTGGTGCAACTCCTCTCAGATATGAGATGGTCATTTCTTTTCCATGCATAATTGTAAAGGCAAAAGTTTAATTTTGGTACTCTTTCTTTCTTTCTTTCTTTTTTTTAAACCAGTCTTGAGATGCATCACAAGATTTTATTAGTGGTAGATGATCTCTAATGTAATTTTAAAACATCTTCTAACTTCTTCCACTGCTGTTGTCTTCCCCTGTTCATTTAGATACCAATTCATATGTGTACAACCTTTTGGCTCACGTGGGCCTCATTGAGTGAAGAGGAGTTGTCTTGTATAAAATTGCACTATGTATAAAATATATGGTTAATGCCTTTAAGTAATGTAGCTTCATTCGCAATTTTTTTTTAAATTAAAATATTGGGAAAAGAGGGCAACAAGAAAATAAAAGTAGTGGGATGTGAGACTGTTTTTTGTGAAACTAATGCATCAGTCTGGTTCAGTGAAAGTAATCGCAGTTCTTGGTGAGCTCCCAAGGTGTTTGTCAGATTTCTTATGAAATTTTACTCTTCCTGTGCTTCATTGTTGAAAACAGTTGTTCACAAATGTGGGTACTGCTAAAAGCAATGACATGAGTAAGGTGTGATTGTGAAGCAAGGGATATCTTTCTCTGGTAAGAGGACTTATTGAAGTCCGATAAAGAGACATGATCAGATATTCAAGTTGAACATCTGACTGCACCACCATGCGTTCCGCTTGAAAATTTGCAGATGATGTGTATATACCTCGATTGAAATGGATGACCTTTCTGGCAATCTTGAAATCTGTTCTTAAATTTCCTCATCAAAGCTGCAGACATGACTGCGTATTTTTTTGTGATTCACTGGACTGTGTTTAGCCAAAGTATCAAAACGCATAAAATCACTTGCCATAACTTGAGTCAGCGCTGCGCCCTTCCCATGCTGTGTTTTCAGCTCAGACAGTGCTCACTGCACTTCCACATGTGGTTGTTAGGACTGATGGTGGAGCAGAACCACTGCCATGATGGTGTGGAGCAGGGGATGGCAGCAGGATGATTGTTCTGATGCTCTGTGTCAGAAAAATTGGATCACTTAATTTGTCTGCTTGTCCCTTGCTGCCTTGTCCTTTGTGTTGTGTGTCAGCGTAGAATGTAGACAAACTGTTCTGGATGTCTCCAGACCCTTAGTTGTCCCGTACCACTGAGATCCTTTGTATCTATTGATGTGACATGGGATTCATTTAGTTTCAAAGTTTGCAACTTGAATAGTTACTTTTTCACACTTGGTGTAGCTTTGGGGCCTGTACTAGGCTTGCAGTGCATGTGATGGCAGATTCCTCTGAAGTTAACAATCATTGCAGTATATTCTTTAATGTTACAAGCACTTTAAAAATGTGATTCTTATGTATTATTGGGCAGATGACCCATAGAAAGTGGTGTAGCGTTCATTACTGAATTTGTTAATGAATTTCTTAACTCACACGACTGACAGCGTTCTTTTGGGCTGTGAAGTGCTGCCCAAAGCATTCTGATTTATGTGACTGTGCATGTTTGAGAATTACTCAGACGTGCAGTTGTCTGTTAGTATTTCCTTATGGGTTTAAACATGATTTGAGAAGCTTAGCCATTGCGTGACTTTAAGTTCCAACTCCAAGGTTAGGTCAGTGAGAAAGGGAGGTTCCTAAACTGATCTCACTTAACCAAAGATGTAAGTGTATGGGCTGTTAATGTCTGAAGTGTAGGTTAGTAACTGGTGTGCCGCTCTGTGGTACAACCCAGTAATTCTTTGTACATCTGAAAATCCACCTATGTTTATCTAGCTGTTGGCTTAAATGTTCACTTAAAGCATAGCATGTTTAATGTTTTATATTTTATTTTCTTTGAAATGAGCTCTACTTGTATGATTAAGCTTTTAGTCTACTTTATGGTGGGAGCTGTTTTGTAAACCTAGTGGCTGAACAGGTACCAGGGAAGTGGGTTCAAAACCTTAGTTTGATGAAAACAGTAATCTAATTTGCAGCTGTTCAACTGTTTGATCAATGAACTTACTTATGTGCATGCTAATTTGTACTGGGGATGTGTTGAATAGTCCTGAGTAGATGAACTCAGCTGGGAACTACAGCTGGTTGCAAGATGTGTCAGAATTGCAGTAGTAGTTTTTTGGAGATGTGAGGAAATAATTGGCTTTACTCATTGATAATTTTTTCCTGTTATATTCTCATTGCAATTTTCGGAGGCTAGATCAGAATCAACAGTGGTTAAGGAAAATATGTTGCACCACTTCTGCATGTTGCCCTGCCCTGCCATCTGTTTTCAGAGTTGTTAGCTGTCACATAACTCTTTCTGCAGCACACCACCGACAACACTGGGATTCTCTGCAATGTGTTTACTTTTTGTGGTGTGATTATATCTGTCCTGTTCTGAGGAGGAAGAATATGGAAATATTAGCAAGCCGGTTATCCACCTATCTAAAGCTTTTGAGCAGTATTAGGTCAAAATATCCTTTCAAAGAAAAGAATGACCCACAAAACAACTTCTCATTTGATAAATGCACTGGTGTTTGAGATGCCTAGAAATACAAAAAGAGCAAGTGTGCCAACTGTATTGTGGGCTGCATCAAGAGGAATGTGGCCAGCAGGGCAAGGGAGGTGATTCTGCCCCTCTGCTCTGCTCTCGTGAGACCCCACCTGGAGTACTGTGTCCAGTTCTGGAGCATCCAACACAAGGAGAACATGAAGCTGTTGAAGCAGGTCCCGAGGAGGGCCACAAAGATGATGAGAGGGCTGGAGCACCTTCCCTGCGGGGCAGGCTGAGAGAGATGGGGCTCTTCAGCCTGCAAAAGGCTCAAAGGAGACCTTCCAGTACCTGAAGGGGCCTACAGGGAAGCCGGGGAGGGACTTCTTATAAGGGAAGTGTTATGGTCACAGGCAGGTAGAGATAGTATGAGGGAAATGGTATGAAACTGGAAGAGGGCGGACTTAAACTAGATGTCAGCAAGAAATTCTTTACTGTGAGGATGGTGAGGCACCGGAACAGGTTGCCTGGTGATGTTGTGAATGCCCCTTCCTTGGTAACAACCAAAGCCAGGCTGGATGGGGCTGTGAGCAAGCTGGTCTAGAGGGAGGTGCCCGCCCCTGCCTACCACTATCCTCCCCCACGGGGGAACTAAATGATCTTAAATGTCCCTTCCAACCCAAACCTTTCTGTGATTGCAAGTATGTACTTCAGAGTCAAATGAAAGTTTATTGTATAATGTGGGACAACATGTACTTTGGCTTTATAAATTGATTCTCATGGGAGTCGTTTTGGAAACCTTAAATATTTCTTTGAGGCAGGCAGATTGCAAGTAAAGTTGTTTAATGGAAAGGTGGTGTTTCATAGTTTTGACTCTGAGGACTTAAGTTTGAGTGTAGTCTTTGCATATACTTAGTTTATCTCAGATTCAAGACGCAGCTCATTAACAGAAAATTAATTTGTGAATTTATTTAATCTGAGGATTCCTTCCCTGGCTCATTTTGTTTCCATGCAACTCCTGCAGAATTCTTCAGAGAGTCCCACTAGTAATATAATAGTAAGAATATAGTGTAAAAATAAGAATATAAGAAAGTTCTGTGTTTCTAGTCTTGTAGCATGAAATGGGAGATGTAAAGATGAGTTGCAAAACACAGGGGAAAAAACTCATTTTCCATCTGCCCATTGCTTGATCAGTCCAAAGCTTGGTGTAAGTACGTGTGTCTGTGTGTGTGACTCATATTTAAGTTGCATTTAGAAAAGACTTGCGCGTGTTTTGTATCTGAGTCTCTGCTTCTGAAAGGGAAAAAACAAACACAATAGTGTGTCCTTTATTACAGGGTACAAAGAATGGAGTCTAAGTCCTCAAGAATTCCTCGACGGATATCTGTTCAGGCCTCCAGCTCTACTCTAGGATCTAGAACATTAACTGGAAACAGTTTAGCTGGTGAATATAGTGCAAGAGATTCTTCACGGGGATTGGACTCTGGTTACCAGGTAATGTCTTTTGACTCTCTCTGTAAAGTGTAAATTCATTAATGTCTCTTTCTCACTGAGATGAACCCTAAAGTTAGTGCACAGACATACGGATTCAAAAAGGGGGGATGGGGTAATATACAGAAAAATCTCAGCTGGGGCTTTGCATTTGTGAATGGGAAATATAATTAATTGTATGATGAATTAATTGACAACCAGGCCAATGAAAGTTTTTTTGCACAGTGAACTAGCAGTTCTAGTTTTGACATCTTTACCTGCTTCTGTTGTCATTTAGAAATGAACTGACTGATGACAGAAGGGTAGCCAGATACTGTGAGTCTATTTTGACAATAGTTACTGCTGTCCTTAATGTGTGTAGAATCTGGCTTTCTGGTGAGTGTGGGTGAGGATTATGTTTGAATTTCAGTGTGTGTAGGGTGTTACACTTCATGTGTGGATAGTGATGCAGGAATTACGGGAATATATTGCAGTTCTAAGAGTTGATGGTAACATGTGCTGCTTTGGAGTACCTACTTACTGTCTTTGCATTTTGTGAAGGTAAGAAGAGACCCTTTAGGCTGACACTGTGCTGTCAAGTTAGTACATTAATGCAGCTAGACTGGACAATAGATGGGGCTGTGATAGAGACCTGCTCTTTCATGTGCAATATTTAACTCTAACCAAATTGCTTTTGTGGGGTAGGGAAGCTGTACTCTGAAGAAGCCATACTGTGCGGATGCTTTCACTTTCAAAGAGTACTGTGGCACACACAGATTAAGCTAATTCAGAAGTTTTGGGTCATCTGTAATCAACAGAGGATGATTTGGCTCAAATATTATGTTGCTTCTGCACTTGTCAGCAGTTCTCACATGAAATTTTTGGGCATAATGTGACCTAAGCACAGTTTTTGTCTTCAAAGCTGCAGAATTGCAACTTCATGGCTAAATGTTCGTGTTTATTTGATAAAATGATGATGAATCTAGTCATTTCTGACAAGTTGTGTAGGACACTGTGTTATATAAAGCCTTTTCCAGAAGCTGTTTTAGAAGTGAAGCAGCATTTTGTGATCTTTAGCAGAACATGTATAGAGCTGCATGTTACATTTTGCAATGTCTAGCACACACGTGTTTGTTAGTATATAGGCTACCAAGAGCATCTGAGGGTGGTCTTCAGTCTGTTTTGATTTTTGGACTTCTACCTTTTTTTTTTTTTCAGTGACTGCTCAGCAAAACCAAATCTGATAGTCTTGTTCTTTCATAGGATTTATGAACCCACACAGTCCAGTATCATACAGTAAGCTCTTGGCAGAGGATGAGTCTCAAGCTGAACAGCTGCTGTGAAGTTAGATATGTTACCAATCAGTCTTCCTAGTATTAAGAAATATGGAGGATTATATGCTTGCTTATTACATGAAGTTCTTTGTGTACTGTGTGTTAGCATTTGGTTATTTTCTGCTGAGCAATAGCAACTGAGTGGAATGTTTTTTACAGTGCTTTCCAGGTAAAACAATGAAGAACATTGTTGTATCCCTTCTTTCCACTCTGATTTATAGGAAATAGTCTGAGAGATTGTTATTTAAGACTATTGCTTAGCAGTAAGCATAGGGGAATCTCCTAGTCTTTGCTACTTACAGAGCTGTTGTATGAAAATTGCTGTATTACTTGCAGGTTAAGATTTCAATTGGTTGGGGCAAAGAAGACAGCTAGTCTAAATAGGAGTAGGGTTAGCAGGAATGGAATAGACAGGTATTTCGTCATTGTTTTAATTCATTTAGAAGTCTACCTTTTTCTTTTTTAAAAAAAGTATTTAAAAGATCTGTCATTTAGAAGAAAAATGTAGTACTTGGTTTGTGTAAAGAGAACTTGTGGAGTTTAGACTATAGCAAGATAACATAATTATGTATTAACTAAAAATAACTTTGGATACAGAGCAGTCAGACTTAAGCATTTGTTTTTGACTAGTGCTTAAAAACTGGTTTCTATTGTGTGCATAGTTCAATATGTTTTTCATGTATGTACAGATTCTTGTAATGTGCTTTCATGTATACTGTCATAGGGAGATCCTTCTGAGTGGCAAGTTCATGTAATTTGTCATAGCTGAAAGCCAAAACAAATCAGAAGAAAAAGAGGGGAAAAAAAAAAAACTTTCATATATATGCACCATTAAAATTTTAGCCCCTGTTTGTCTGAGAAGGCACAACAATCATGCTAGTAATAAACAGATTTGAGATGTCATACCACTGTTTTTAGGTAACCTTCAATACAAATTTGAAAATGTAATAGTTCAAGAAAAAAAGTCTTGTTTTATGATGGAGGCAATCCAGGAGGCTCCTGGAGTGCACTGAGGGTAACTTCTTGAGTCAGGTGATAGATGGGCCTGCCAGGGGGAACGCAGTACTGAAGCTATTGCTCACCGATGCATGTGAACTGGCTGGTGATATCAGGTTTGGAGGCTGCCTGGGCTGTAGTGAATGTGCTGGTCAGGTTCATGCTCCTGATTGATATGAGACAGGCAAAGAGCAGAATTAGGGAGGTAAATTTTAGGAAAGTTAACTTCCAGCTCTTCAGGGAGTTAGTCAACAAAACACCCTGTGAAATTGTCCTTATGGGAAGGGTGCAGATAAGAGATGGCAGATATTTAAGAAAGTGTTTCTTAGCACTCTCCATCCCCAGGTGTAGCAAGTCAGGAAAGGAAGGCAAGACACCAGCTTGGCTGAACTGGGACCTGCTGGTCAAACTGAAGAGCAAGAAGAAAATCCATGGGCAGTGGAAACAGGGACAGGTTGTATGGGAAGAATGTAAGGAAGGTATGGAAGGGACCAAGAAAGCCAAGGCCCAGCTTGAACTGAACTTGGCAAGGGATGCCAGGAAGAACAAGGAAGCCTTCTACAGCTACCTCATCCAGAAAGGGAAAGTCTGGGAGGGCATATTCCCTCAGTGAGTGCCATAGTCAAGCTGGCAAAAATAGGCAAGGAGAAGGCTTTTTGCCTCAGTCTTCTCTGATAACTGTTCAGAAGGAATTGGGGAGGCAGCATCCCTCCTGCTGTAAGTGAAGATCACGTTCATGACCACCTGAGAAACTGAAACATCCCAAATTTATGGGTCCTGATGAGTTGCATCCTTGAGGGAATTAGCTAATGGAATTGCCAAGCTACTCTCAGTGATATTTGAAAAGTTGTGGCAATCAGGTGAAGTCCTTGGAAAGACTGGAAAAAATGGGTACAATGTTGCCATTTTTAAGAAAGGTAAAAAGGATGACCCCAAAATTTGAGTTCCTTAACTCTGCCCTGTTGCTGGAGTGCCTACATCACACCCCAAAAACCATAGATTTCAACTTTGCTTTATTCACATCAACTGAGAAGACATCAATGAGGTAATAATTACTAGACAGGAATTTTAAAAAAAGTCTTTCTTTTGCCAGAGGTTTTTTTTTTCTTTTTTAAGCCTGCGTTGTTTCTTCTTGGATGTATCTTAGTTTGTTGTTTTTTTGTTTTTGTTTTGTTTTTTTGAGAAAGGTTTCCAGGTCTGTTAGTACCCAGCACTTGCGTATGTTTTCAAAATTCAGAATGCGTATGATAACCATGTTGTTGTTTAGGAATCCGATATATTGAGTAACACTGACAGAGACTGGGGAATTGGAGAAAGAGAGACTCACGAAAATCCTTGGAAGCTTACAACATCCTCTCCAACTCACTACTCAGGGACACTTGATCACCCACGGACTGGAAGATTTTTGGGAAGCAGAAACAGACTGGTGAGAATTTTTAATGTTTAATAACTATCTAAAAGACAGTAGGGCTTTACTCTAACCTTCTCAATCTAAAAATCTGCCAGCGGAAGCTCACTGTAGTGCATCTAGATGAATACACTTTATCAAGTCAAAATGGAGGGAAAACAAGAAGGTGGTACTGGAAGGCCGCTGTAAGGTCTCCTTTGAGCCTTCTGCAGGCTGAAGAGCCCCAGCTCTTCAGGGGAGGTGCTCCAGCCCTGTGATCATCTTTGTGGCCCTCCTCTGGACCTGCTTCAACAGCTTCATGTTCTCCTTGTGTTGGATGCTCCAGAACTGGACGCAGTACTCCAGGTGGGGTCTCATGAGAGCAGAGCAGAGGGGCAGAATCACTTCCCTTGACCTGCTGGTCACGCTCCTCTTGATACAACCCACAATACAGTTGGCCTTCTGGGCTGCAGGGGAACATTGCCAGCTTATGTTGAATCTTTCATCAACAGACACCCCAAATCTTTCTCCTCAGGGCTGCTTTCACGCCATTCTTTGCCCAACCTATATCTGTGCTTGGGATTGCTCCAACCCAAGTATAGGACTTTGCATTTGGCCTTGTTGAACTTCATGAGGTTGGCATGGGTCCACTTCTCAAGTCTGTCCAGGTCCCTATGGATGGCATCCGTTCCCTCTAGTGTGTCATCATCCAGTCCAACTGCATTACCACTTCAAGATGGGAAGAGGAAAGAACTATGAATACACGTGGGGGGCAAAGGGTCAGTGGGAGATAGTGAACAAATGAAAGTTCTTCTCGCTTTGAAACTGAGAGGATATGTGGGTACCTGAGGGTGCTTCTTCCCTGAATTCTTTTTTTTTTTTTTTTTATATACTGTGTCTTAAAAGGTAAAAAGCACTTTCAGAAAAGTTAGGTAGGTGGAAAAGCTTTGCAGGATAATTCAGAAGTTGGCCTATGTATCTATTTAAGCTGGTGCTCTAGCCTTTTCAAAATGAGGTTTTCTCCTTTTAAGATCAGTTTTTCTCTTAAATTGTTCTAACACAAGTGAGTGCTGCATAAGACTCCTGGACTTCAACTTGTAAATTAACAAGTGATTAAAAGATAAACTATATGTTAAACTGATGGTTTGAGGGGACATCAAATTGTTTTTATACTTGGTTTGTATGATGAGAAAGATGAGTAGTTTTTAGTTGTAAAAAGTGAAAAGCATTGCACTTCATTTAAATAAAACAACAAAATAGTATAATTTATTTGGTCAATTAAGAAGCTCAGTTTCAGATTATTTCTGGGAGAGGGACAAACAGCCTGATGAAGTGCAAGTTTTTGGTATTTAAAATTCAATATTTAGCTGCGAGTAATCAGATAATAGCTTTCCAGGCAAACCTTTTTATGCTTTTTTTTTTCCTTCTCAGTATTAGTAGCACCGTAGAATATATAAAATGCTGTGAAAAATTTATCCTTTTACAACTCCTTCAGTTGTACTTGAGCTTAACATAAGCTATATCTGGACTAAATGGCTTACTAGAATCTAGAGCTGCCACTTAGCTAAATATGTTTTAAGTTGGCAGAAGATAAGCAGAGTTTATTAAACTAGAATCATTTTTGAACTACAAAATTATTACCATCTCTGAAGGCATTCAGAGCCCGCTTGGACTTGTTCCTGTGTGACCTGGTGTAGGTGTTCCTGTTCCGGCACAGTCATCGAACTAGATCGTGTTTCAAGGTCCTTTCCAATCCCTGACATTCTGTGATTCTGCTTGCCTTAAGATCTGTAAATCTATGTTTGAACATGGTTATGGCATCTTGTAAATCAGGAATATCTTTTAATGTGAAAAACAATGCTGATTTTAATAGAAAACAACTTCTGGTAGTAGAACTGCACAAGCATAGATCATATAATACTGTTAAATAAAAAGACTTTGAATCTTCAGGTGTTTTTTTACTAGTTTTTTGTATCTTCTGTTATGTACACTGTATTTCAATATCTTAGACTATCGGAAGTACACCTGAATACTGTAATCCTTTTTTCAATTTCTTTTTAGTCTACATCTTCCTCTTCTCATTTTACATCTGGGTGTTACGATGATTCTGAAAGAACTCAGGGAGCATATTCAAGACTGCATAGCCAGCAGCAAGATAGTGATTCAAAGCGACCTAAGCTGTCTTGTATGTCTACCTCTTCTGTGAGAAGTAATGGCTTGACTGCCTTTTCAGGTGAGAAGGTGATTACTTGAGCTGAGCTATGTGAGAATTGTTTGAGGGTAGTAAGATCAGGATTTACCAAGCTCTAAAATACTTGCATTGAAATATTATGCTACTGTTATTCTTAAATGTTAAAAGTTAATGCTTAATAGGATTTTATTTTCACATTTATGGGAGTATGCAAAGCAGTGAGAATGCTGCTAGTATGGTTTTCTGAGAACTCATTTGTACTCACAACTTGAACATTACCTGTACCTATTCCATTTGCACTAAAACTGAGCTTCATGTCTCAGATTGTCTTAATTGGTTACGATTTAAAGGAAAGAATGAATGCAGTTGTTTTGATTTCAGGAGTCAAATGGTATTGATAAACCTATGTGTGTATTAAGGACCAGCAGAAGGAATATCCTAGCTCTGTATTTCAAGAAGCATAGTTCCATGGAAGGTTAGACCATTGTTGGTAGGAGTCAGAGAAGGAATAAGTGTTTTTCTTTTTTTTTTTTTTTTTCTTTTTTAGCCATCTCAATTTACTCTACAGGCCAAGTGAAAAATAAATGTTCTAAATAAAGAACGCTTTCAGGAGAAGCTGAGATTTCCATTAATGCTGCAATGAAGTATGTGATACGTGGAGCGATATAATTTAAGCAGATACTTGAATATTTAAAATTTAAAATAAAAGTATTTAAAACAATCTACCAGTCGAAGTCTAATGGCCAGGAAATAAACAACAAACTTAATATATGGGAGCTGCTGAATCACAGCCTGAACCTTTGATTAGTTATCTGAGGCAAGCAGTATGTCAGCCCTGGGAGCGCAGGTGAAAGCAATTCACCTGTGCTGCAGGAAGGGGTGGAGCCAGGCTCCACCTCTCCTAGACCTATTTAAGTGCTGACTGCCAGGGAGGAAGTATCTCTTCTGAGAGATCCACTCCTTTGGAGCCCTTTACTGCAAGCCCTCTGCACGGGTAAGCGTTCCACCTATTTTCTCTTTGTTCCCCTTGTGCCTAACTCTTTATTGGTTTATTTTTGATGTTACATCTATTTGACTGTACTTTTCAATTATATTATTTTTTTCCTTGATTGTACACTTACATTGAAAATATTTCTAGGACATCTTGAAAAACTGTTAGGGCCATTCAGATTATGCTTGTGCATAGAAATCAATTTTATTTTTATATCCCCTTATTATATGGCTATCCAAATAAAGGCTAATAAATTCTTCATCAAAACCCTGTACTGTGGATGCTTCCTTATTCTTTGTAAGTAGAAATGACCATTATTAACATTTCTTGTTATGGTCTAGAACACCTTTCAAATACCAGATTGTTTGATTCTCAACCTATTGACCTAAATTTGGGTTTACAATTTAGCAGTAAATTCATGGTGGATTTCTTTGGTATGAGTTTTATCCACTACTGAAGCATGTACTGTTTCAGAGAGATCTTATTTTTCACTAGCAGCTTTTACAGCTACCTCTTTAAACTGAAATGTTGTCTCTATGGTTGGAGCAAGAGAAGTGTTTGTCACTGTTCTTAAGAAATGTGTCTCAGCTTCACTTATATTTCTGGAAAATCAGTCGTAGGAGCATTTAAGAAGTGTCAATTGATTGGTAGCATTTATTAAGACTGAAGCTGCTGTTTTGCCTAACCGTGAAGCTTATTAAGTGATGCGCTGTCTTTGCACGGCAAGATCCATCTTCTGTTCTATTACTTTTTTATCTGGAGTTATTTCTCAGAACTATCTGCAAGATTAAATGAGTTGCCAGCATCAGCAGAGTGCCGCTTTATTCTTAGCGTTTTGTTGGTAGCTGGCCACTTGATCAGCTTAGTGGTATTGTTAAGTTCACTCTTAATACAAAATAACCATAATTTATGCCTATATGCGAACTTTAACGGATTCTTAAGTACTTAAACCAACCAAAAAAAAAAACCAAACAAATGTGAGATTTATTTTCTTGTTTCTTTCTAGATTCCTCTTGGAGATATAGTAGGATTCCTAGATCTTCATCTGTGATGTTTGGTTCCCTGGGAACTGAGCTAGTGAGAGAGAGAAGAGAGTTAGAAAGAAGAACAGAACAGTCCTTTAATAATCTGGTGGATCATAGCTACAGAAACAATGACTTTTCATCTTCAGCATGTATGTATTGTAGAAATTATAGCTCGTAAATGCATAGGCTGCATGCCTGTTATTTTCTTCCCATGTTCTCTGATGTTTTTTTCAAAATACAAAGGCAGTAAGATCTATTTAATTTTTAAAATGGCCTTTTAAATAAAGTTTCCATGTACTGGCTAAGACATCAAATGTTATATGAAGGGTTTGGCTGGTATACATGCACTCAGCCATAATAAAATGGTATCGGTGTTTGCCATTATGATACAAACACTGTTGTATTCACAATTGTAAGCCTCCTTTCTAATTATTTGTTTTAAGATCCCCATCTTTTTTTCCATACCTAAGTAAAACGTGTTATTTGACTCAGGAAAGAATCTTCACAATGCACCCGTATCATATTGTCTCTTTTATGTGGTTTCTTGAGTGGTTATTAAGGAAAACTGCTTATATCATTGACAACACAAATGCATAAATATGTAAAACATACTTCAGTGTTAAGGTGGAGATTTGTTCAGTAGTAACTGCTAGAACCGGTATGAATTTGTGCATTTGAAGATCCTCTAGTCCACTGCCCTGCTAAAGTAGGTTCTGCAGGAAAGCATTCAGACAGGTCTTGAATATCTCCGGAGAATGAGATTCCACAACCTATCCAAGCAGCCTGTTCCCATGCTGTCACTCTCACAGTAAGGAATAATTTCTATGTTTGTTTGGAACTCCCTGTGCTCCAGTTTGTGCCCATTGCCTCTTGTCCTGTCACTTGGCACCAAAAAGCAGAGCCTGTCCTTGTTCTCCAGACCTAAGCCCTTTAAATATTGATAAGCACTGGTCAGATCCTCTCCCAGCCTTCTCTTCTCTGGGCTGAATTTCTCTTCTGTGGGCTGAATAGGCCTTTCATCATAAGGGAGATGCTTCAGGGCCTGATCATTGTAGCTCTCTGCTGGACTCTCTCCAGCAGTTGACTGTCTGAACTGGGGAGCCCAGAACTGGACAGACTACATGATCTGCTCATGACCTTCCATGGCATTGATGTCAGACAGGCCTGTAATTTTGTGGAATCATAAAATCACCAAGGTTGGAAAAGACTGACAGGATCATTCAGTCCCACCAATTACGAATCCACCAATCAGCGATAATTCCTACTAATTTATTTACCAGATCCTTCTTCCTACCCTTTGTGTGGATGGGGTGGTTCATTTGTCAACTGGGACCTCCCTGGTTAGCTAGAACTGCTGATATATTTTTGAAAGTGCCTTAGTGACCACTTCTCCAGCTCCTTCAGTACCCTTGGGTTGATACTGTCTGGCCCCATACGTTTGTGTGTGTTCAAGAGGATAGTAGGCTGGTAACTATTTTACCTTGAATAATATTCCCTTCCCTTTGAGGACTTCATTCTGTTCCCTGTCTCTCTGTATTCAGTCTGAGACTGAATACCCCAAGAAAATCAAAGCTTAATAATAAAGACCAATTTATTAAGTAGGAGTTAAGTACTTCAGCCTTATTTCGTCTTTGTTTCCCTCTGCAACCAGTAAAGGATGAAAATTCTGTAAAGTCAGATGCACATTTAATTTATATAGCATTTGATTTCTGTTATCCAAAGTCAATAATTTTATTTTACCTTCAAGTAGTGTTTTTTAAGCACATTCTTGATGGTCTCATACAGAGGCCAGTTTGGGTAGTTTGTTGTAATAAATGGGGGATATGTTTCGCTTTACCCATGCGTTTGTTAAGGTGCTTTGGTGCGTGCTGTATTCCTGCAGTATTAGTTAACATGTCTTCCTCAGTCTGTGGGCAGAATAAACCTCTGAGTTATAAATAGTATTGTGTATGTGGTTGATGGGTTGTTGTTTCATATTGTTTTTTGTTTTTTTCTTACATTTAAGTGATGTTCTTTTATACCTTCTGACAAATAACTAGTGTTTGCTTTTTTCACGTCGGTATAAAACAGTGAGTCATATCTTGATAATCTGAAGGTTTTAGGGGTTTTAGATTCCAGGTGGTTTTAGGAGACTGACAACAATCCTGGTTTCAGTTTGATGTAATTATAAAATGTAAATTTAAAATTAGTATTATTCTGGAATTTACTTGCTGACACTTAGGAGTTAGTAATATTATAATAGTTAGGACACATCTTGTCATATTATTTTCCTCTGCTTTCTTGCAACAGATTTTCAGGATAGGCCTGCCTCTACGTATGCAGAAGGAGCAAGACCAAAAGAGAACTCATTAAGTGCTTTGAGGTTAAACGCATCCATGAACCACCAGTTGCCTTCTGCTCATCAGACATCTTTTTTCAGCAGAGACTCTAACATAAGGTCTTCCAGGACCAGCTATTCTTCAAGACAAAGGAGAAATGAAATAGAATCTCCCCAGAGGAATGTACACCCGACATTTTCTCATTCTACCACTAGAGGCGAAATTCCTTCAAGTAGTTCTGAAAGGGTTTTATCTTCTCAGAGGTCACTGAATGATGCTGCAGCTGACAGTGAAGGAAGACGTACAACCAGACAGCTGCTGTCTCGTTTAGCATCTAGTATGTCATCTACATTTTTCTCTCGAAGATCTAGCCAAGAGTCATTGCAGACAAGATCATTAGGCTCTGAAGAGTCATCTCTTGTCCCAAGAGTTCAAGCTCCTACTCTGTCTAGCACTAATGGAGCTGCAACTCCTGAAGCTGCAGGACTTCATACATCTGAAGCTTCTCAGGGATTTAGTTTTCTGAGACGAAGATGGGGTTTATCAGGAGTTTCACAGAATCTTAACTCTGATCCAGATGGGGAAAGCTACAGACCAGACTCTGAAAATAGGAGCACAGGGTCCTGGTTGTCATCATCTTTGAGGAACAGGTGTACACCACTCTTCTCCAGAAGACGGAGAGAAGGAAGAGATGAGTCTGCAAGAATCTCTACCTCTGATGCAGCTGCTAGATCACAACATGGTTTGAGAAGAAGAGAGTCAGGTGAGGAGACCTCTCTTGAAGCATCAGATGGCCCTCCTAGGGCTTCTGTTAGCAGACCACCAGCACCTGCAGTATCTGGTATTTCCATGGCTACTGCCTCCCCACCAGATTCAACCCACAATAGGAGAAGTTCTGGAATTCTGCCTGGTTCTCTCTTTCGCTTTTCAGTGCCTCCAACACTAGGAAGCAGTCTATCTGACAATCTTATGATAACTGTAGATATTATTCCTTCTGGCTGGAGTCAGTCTGATGGACAAGAAAGTGACAAATCCAAAATACCACCTTCAAGAGATCCAGAAAGACTGCAGAAAATTAAAGAGAGGTAAATCTGTATGTTGTGAGATAATTAAATGTGCTTGACTTAGCATGAAAGGGTTTTCTGTAACCTTGATGTTAAAACCTTGATCAGAGGAGATTGTAACTCAGAACTGTTACCTGCAGGATCACTTTTGACCTCAGAGAAACTTGTTTTTTAACTCTCGCCGGTTTGAGAACTGTTTGAGAACAGAAATAGATGTTATTAAAGAATTATGTGAAATGTGCCACAGTATTTGTTGATTTTTCCTTCCTATTCAGTTTGCTTTTAGAAGATTCTGAGGATGAAGAGGGTGACCTATGCAGAATCTGTCAGATGTCCTCTGCAAGTACTGATAATAATTTAATAGAGCCGTGCAAATGCACTGGAAGCCTGCAGTATGTTCACCAGGAGTGTATGAAAAAATGGCTACAGTCCAAGATTAATTCAGGTAAAGCAGATGCTAGATTAGTATAGACTTCAGGTTACATGGAGAGGTTTACCAGTAGGATTGCTCTTACCAGTATGAAGACATACATTTCAAAGAGGAATAGTCAGGGACAAACAAGTATTTTTAAAAATGTACGAAAAACAAATGCGAAACCAAAGCAAAAAAAAAAAACAACCATTGTGGCACTTCTGGATTGTATATGTGCCTGCACTCTTTCCTTGGAGTTATTTGTAAGAACTGTATATGTCATCGTTGGAATTTCATTTTTGGGATTATCTGCTAAGATGTTAAACAGAATATGGCACTTCAGAAGAGTGTGGGGTACTTGCAAACAACACTGCCAGTTTTGGCAAGTTTGTTCCTTGCTCTGTCCTCGTGTGTTCAGTCTTACAGCCAGTCTGACTGAAGCATAATGATGGGAATTTTAAAATAAAAAAATATTTTTCTGTTTTACCTGTTCCTAAGCTGTTTCTGTACAACTGTACAGAACTGTAACTGTTCTCTCTTTCTCTCTGCCCTCCCTACCCCCAGTCATCTCAGTGGACAGGAAGAGAAATACTTAGAGCTTGATAGAGTATATGTGGTATTTAAGTTCTTAGCAGGTGCTTAGCAGATATTCACGGCATTTATACCAGAAGCCATCATTTCTTCTAACTTTACTTTGTGAAATAAAGCTGGGAATGTAATGTTTGCAATGCTTATGTGATTGCCTCCTGCATTTTTGATTGTTGCAATTTGACACTAACTTGTTACTTTTCCCCTGCTCTTCCCTAACAGGTTCTTCTTTGGAAGCAGTAACTACTTGTGAACTGTGTAAGGAGAAGCTGCATCTGAATCTGGAAGACTTTGACGTTCATGAACTCTATAGGGCACATGCAAACGAACAAGTTAGTATATTTTCCTTAGTTTGCTAGGTGTTGATTTGGTGCTGGGAAGGCACTCCTCTTTAGAAAAGGATGTTTCTCCTTTTCAGAAGGAAGCACATAAAGTAATGAAACTGTGAAACGGATCTTTCTTTTGAAAATTCAGACTATTTCTGTCCTTCTACTCTTCCCTGTTACTGAGCTTTCAGTAAATCTAATACCTCTTTTATCCTTTTTTTATTTGCCGATCTGCAGGTCTGTCATCTATCTTTGCCAGTCTAGGGTCTCTGCAACATAGGTGTGGTGGAAGTACTGCATTCACATTCATTAAGTCATGCTGGGTCTTTCCGTTTTTTTTGTTTCAGAATAATTTTTTAACAGTTGCTTTAAACATATTAAAAGCTTTACTTTACTCCTTTGATTGAAGTGGTGAAAACCAATCTCTTCTATAACAGAGCTTCTTGCTGCTCCTTCCAAGCGCTTTCCTAAATGGAAAGTGAATTTAAGGCTGATTGGTATTACTCTCTTTATATAAAATACATTATCTTAGAAGTACTGTGTTCAGTAGTATTTTAAAATGAATAAATAACAGTAAGTTGTCATTAATTTATTGATCTTAATTCAGAGGATTTTCCTTTTTTTATGGGTTAAATTCTGTGAATATAGGAAGACTAATGAAATTTGTCTACCTGGGAAGTTAAAAGAAAATACAGAGAAGTAACTCCAGCCTTGGAAGATGTGAACTTGGCCAAACATCAGTATCTAGTTTTCTTACTCTTTAGAGTAAGTTGATTTACCGTAGTACCGTAACTCCTGTCACCTATACCAGATTGTGAACAGAGCATCTTGAGACTGCTGTCATCTTCCATTTTAGCACTACTGAATGTTGGTTACTGTCATTCTACCTTAGTAGAAGATATTTAAAACTTTTTTTCCTAAAAAATGGGCTTCAAGTGATCAATTTGATAGTATCATTTTGAAAGCTTTCCTTTATTGCAGAAAAGTGGTTTCTTAAATTATTTATCACACCACAAAGCTTTTATACTATTTTTTGTTTTGTCTTTCTGTAAAGCATTGCAAGCACTGAAAGGAAGCCAGCCAAGAGTTGGGTTTTCTGAGTTTTGTGCTTTGCTGATTTTATTTTACATTGTATAATTCCCTGATTCTCCTGCCTATGAACTAGTCACATTGTCTTAATAGAGTTCCACAAATAAAATCAATCTTCAAGGATAACAAGTTACACGTGGGGGTGAGTGGGAGGAACTACAAGTATAACAGTATTTCAGTAATTAAATTTTTTAGTATTACATTTCTGTAATTTCTTTGGAGCAACTAGAGATCAAGTACGTAGCGCTTCCAGTAGAATTTTGATTCTGTTCTGCTTTTTGAATTGCATATGTAGACACATCAGTGACATTCTGAATGTTTCTTTTGATTTCCTTTAAGGCAGACTATGAATTTATCAGCTCTGGTCTCTACCTTGTGGTGTTGTTGCACTTATGTGAGCAGCGCTTTTCTGATATGCTTGGAACCGCAAGTGAGGCCAGCACACGTGTCAGAGTAAGTATGCTTTCATCTTATGTAAGGAATTGCTCATAGTGAGGACTTGGAACTGGACTGTTGCCTTGAATGATCTAGGAGCCAGATGCTCAAAAGTGCTCTAATTTGAGAAATGTGGATCTAAATTGCTCAGGATTTGTCCAATGTAGTAACACGTGACCAATTTGAAAGTAATGGTACTACTTGAGTTCAGTTACTGTGTTGCAAAATGATTTTTGTCCAGGGTGTTGATAATTGATTGCTTTGTATGTATGTTACCATAAATACTGGGTATCTAGCCCTGACTAGAATGTTCATCTTCATCTGAAAGCAATGTGCATTTTAGATTATTTGACTATCTTACTTGACAGATCTTTCTCTTTATGCCAGTCTGCAGTGCAGAGAGATGGATCTTGCAGTGCTGTCAGCCAGTTTGGGCCCAAAGTGTGTACTGAAGTGTTAACATTCTGAAGCTGCCTAGTTGTAGTATGGCTTTCTGGCATTAGTCAAAGTTCTCAGTAGTTGGGTTTGACTAGATTGTTGTTGCTTAAATGGCTTGACATGGAGGTGTAATAAATACACCTTTTACCAGTAGCAGACCGTAATTCAAAATCATTCTGCATAGTTAATCATAAAAAATGCTGTATTCTACATGGTAATTTGGTGCTGGATAATGAATCTATACACTTTGTCAACTTGAGCTGAAAATATGATTTAAATTTTTTTTAATTGCTTACAAACAATTAATGATAGAAAGCTTGTCCAAAGCTTGTTTGAATGTTTGCATAGCACATATCAGGCATTTGAGGTTGAATTCAGTAATCTTTTACCATATTAGAACAGTAGTCCCCTTTCTATGTGTACGTAAGAGAATAGTTCATTTTCCACAATCTGCAAATGAAATGTCCATTTTCCTCCCCTACTAGTATAGAGACAAGATACACTGGCTACAGTTATGTATAGTAGTTTATTAGCTTGAGTGTATTGCAGAAATATGATGTTTTTAATGTGTTTGATCAGTGGTGGCATTACATTGTTGAGAGATACTGTGTTTTAAACCAGTAAGAGTACACATGCATGTTTGATACTGAGAGCACAACTAGGCTGTGGTTATTTTTGTTTCCTTATATTTGCTGTGTATCAACACGTGGTGTATCAGTTAAACAGCGATGTGGATTGCCACTGTGATGTTGTGTTCTTCTGAAATTTATCTGCCTGATAGTTAATGCAATTTTGAAACTTATATTTATGATTATAGTCTTTTAATGTATTTATGCTTTTTTTCATCACCCTCGTTGACCATAGGGCTCTGTTGTGCCATATCAGTGACATTGGCAATTGCTTACTTGTGTGCAACTCTCAAAGTAAATGTGTTTTACAGTCTGTAGAAGAAAACAGTGATGGCATAAACTGTTACTAGAAGTATTTGACAGAGTGGAAGCTGAAATAACTGTGTAGTAGCAATTCGAAGTCTAATGTGTGGGACTAGAGATGAAATTTTGCATTCATTTTGTAAGTTGGGCAAATGGCTTAGGATAAGGGACTTTTGGAATGAAGCTTTTCAATACGAAAAGTGAAGAAAAGTTGAAGATTAATTCTTTGCTAACTTGTTGCAAATTTCTGCACATAACTTTGCAACTTTTAAACTACTTTCTCTCTGCCTTATTTCTAGTTTATTAACCTTGCAAGAACTCTTCAGGCACATATGGAAGATATTGAAAGTAGGTGCTTCCCCTCTTCTCCCCCCTCTCTCCCCCATTGGATCTAGTCAAGGTTAAATGAATGCAATCCTCCTTTGCCAAGAATCACACTACCAAAATTAATTACTGAAAATTTGAATTAGTTTTTTTTTTCCCCCCCAATATCAGTGTAATTATTCTAAATTGAAACTGATAGTAAGTCTCTATGATTGGTTTACCAGCACCGTGCAGTTTAGACTATGGAAGCGTTTTCTGCCTGTGATGCCAAGACTCCTCACTAGTAACAGTTTATTCTAGTAATATGAAGTTATGGAACTGTTTGTGACCTTTAGGCTGTATCCTTTCTCATGAGTCCTGGTAGAAAAGACGCAGCTTAAGTTTTACTGTGCTCAGACTATCATACTGTGCGTGCTGTTATTGTTCCCCCCATTTTCCCCACGCTTTTTAGGTCTACATATTCCTTTATCAGCACTCCCTGCTTCTGGGTGAAATTTAAGAGTTCTCAGCTTTGGCAGAGGACTAGCTTACTCATTGCCTAATGTTTCTTTAGTATGATGAAACAAAAAAAATATGTGCTGACTTACAGTAAATGTAGTCTGAATCTGAGTATTGTTTTAGGGCATTACAAACAGTGGAAAGGTAGGCGTTTTTCTAGAATCATAGAATTGTAGAATCACAAGTTTGAAAAGGACCTACAAGATCATCTCCAATCGTTCTAATTTGTGTTTGTCTGTGAACATGCAGATTTTGTATATAAATTGATCTTACAGCACACAGGACATGTTTGGAGTATGATAAAGAGTGCTATAAGGAGGGGAGGAGAAATTAGTTCAAAAAGCATACGATTATTCTGGATTGAGAGCATGAATTAAAAATATTTTCTGTAAAGAAGGTGGACTGGAATTGAAAATTCATTGTAAACTACTTAATTCTTACTATAGTCCTATAGAAATTAATCGTAGAAAACGGTATTCACACAGTAATTGAACCTACGTTTGACTGAGGCTTTATCTAATTTGCAGCTGAGGAGTACTGAGTTTCAATTTATTTGGCACTATTTAAGTTACTTTCTCTTAAGTGGTTGGGGGGGACTGGTGAAGTGAGGAGACAGATCTTGCTTCCCTCTATGTTCAGAAGGAGAACAAATCACTTGAGCGCAAGTAATTTCAAGAAAACTGAGTCAGTTTAGAAGGACAACTTAGATTAATTGCTCTTATGCACAAGCTAACACTTGACAGACTGACTGTAGATATGTTTACTGAGTTTTTCTCACCACTGACAGAATGTGTTTGTCCTTTGATTCACCTTTCAACAACAGAATCCTATGCATATGGGGACACTGTTTAACTTGCATATGCTTTTAAGAATGGGAGTGGAGAGAGGAGCTGCTTCCAAGTAGGACTGGCTTAATTTCATTAAGCGATGTATATATTTATATAAGGATCAGAAAGTAGTTAGTAGGAACTACTTCAGCTTTCTAGGTATTTTAGTATACAAATCATTAACTCCCACAGAGTCATTTCTTCCCTTTGTATTGGGTGCAGCTGCCATGGATTGAATATACTCTTTTAGCTGTAATTGGAGTTAGCAACTGCGAACATTATATACAAGTTGAATCTCTGGCATAATCAAGTGTTCTTCGTTTTATTTTGAGGAGAAACAGCAGGAGAGCACTGCAATTTTAATGGGGAATTTGGGTTTTAAAATTCTGCATTTTTCAGATATGAGCTACATTTAAAAATTAAGCTAGGTAATTATACAATATTTGGACAGGTATCACAGTCAGCTATTGATGTTTATGATGTTAAAAAAAAAAAATCACCTTTGTTTCCACTACTCATATTAGACTGAAAGTGCTCTGAATTCCATGAATCTTTATGAAGGTTTCTGATTATGTTCTGTTGTTCCAACAGCTTCTGAGGATGATTCTGAAGACTGATGCTGGTATAACTTTTATGCTGAAAGAAACAGAAGTGCTGCAGAAATGCTGAACTGACAAGAACAACATCAACATGCATTTGTTTTTGGCTCTCCTTCATAAAAAGAGCGTTGAATATTACTGTAGTTTTTGAAGCATTGTTTAATTCAAAATCAGCTGCTGCACTGCAGAAGTCAGTGGACTTGAGAACTATTCAGCATGTGTGAAGATTACTATATGTATATGTGTGTATATATATACACAGAGTGTATATATATGCGCATATATATGTAAAGCAACTTCACTTTTTAAATGAAGGTATGCTTCATCTGACATCAGATTTTGAGTATATAAGAAAGCTATATCTCTTTCTTTCCTTCTTACTGTAGTCACATTTCTGGTTTTGTCTATCAAGTTTTGCTCCTTTACTGGCACTAAGTGGTTGTTGTGGGTTTTGGGGTGAGGGTGGGGAGGGAGGGTGGGGATGTTCTTGTACCTAAACAACATTTTTTGTTAATGCCTCTGTTACCACCTCGTAATAATTGATTGCTTCCAGTGTTAATAAATGAGCAGGAGGATGAGCAAACTACAGTAGAGACTGTTTGGTTTTCAGTTTACTTGAAGAGTATTATTTAACTGAAAAAGCAATAAGAACTTGCAGTGGTCTTCTAATACTTAGTGTTAATGATGTTTTTTATTTACTGGTTTGGAGATGATTTGATTTGATGTGAGTATTCCATTATGGAATATTGCAGGTGTAAACTCTTGCATTTCAGCATTCCTGGCAGATAAACAATTTGCTAATGATCTGAGGTTGTTCAGTTCAATCAGACCTTTTTAGGTCTCACCTTCACTGTTCAAAGCACTGGTTATCAATGTGTTTTCTAGTGTTGTCACTTCTTTATAAATAAATTAAGAATGAGGTACGCGTCTCATTTTGTATTGTCCATTTTATTTATACATGGATAGCTAAGTACGTAGGGACGTGATTTAGTGGGCAGTATTTGGTGGTAGGTGGATGGTTGGTTTAGATAATCTTGAAGGCTGTTTTCCAACCTTAAAGTTTCTACGATGCTATGAGAACATACATTATCTACCAGAACGTGCATTTGAAACCTTGAAAAACCAGTGTCTGTCCTTGATTGTTACTGATGTTTGTAAATTCCAATGCAAACATTGAAGGTTGTTTCTGAATGTTTTGAATTGAAATGCTTCGTATGAACGGTGGTACAAAAAATTGCCATGCCTATATTAGAATTGTATTTGCTATAAGTATTTGCTGGCCTTTAAATGACTACGGTAAAAATGTATCTGCAAAGAATGCACTATGTTGAAATACCTTGATTTCATGTACAAAATAACTTAGGGTGGAGACAGGATGTACCTTATCAGCAGAAAGAATTAACTGTTAGTATTGTATGAGATGGCCTGTCATCTGTAAGACCTGAAAAAAAACGGGACTCTGAATAAGTGGCACATTTGTCTTTGATCTCATAACCTTAACTTTAACCTTGGGTATTCACTGCCAAAGCCTACAAGTTTAGTTCTGACAGTAGCTGAAACACTGCTTTCCTTCAGACATAGATATGAAAATGTAAAGTTAGGAATACACAAAAATGTTTCTAACTCATTTCTGTAAAAAGTGAATTAAAGTTTATAGTGGAAGATAAATAGTGAATCATTTTTGAGTTAGTTGCTTTAGTATAGTAAAACATTACCTAATGAAGGGACAGTATTTGGTATGCACATGCAAGCGTGAGTTTTGATAGCCTAGTAGATTGCTGATCTGAAGGTTATTTTAAAACTATTCTTTTTTTGTCCTTTTGACAAATATCACTTCATGGATTTGAGCAATCTAAGAAGCTGTGTTCCAAGCACAAATCTGGTTCAGGTTTTCACTCCAGGGAAAACCTGCCATCAGTTTCATTTTTGCCTCAGCAACGTATGTCAGCACCGGACATTTTGTTTCTGTAAAGGTCATTGTTATAGTTGGTTGTGGCGAGGGGGGCAAATCCCTGAGTAAGCGTGTGATCTAATTTTTTTTCCTTTTGGGGCTTCTAAAGCTTATCATGTGCCCACTTCTCCTTCCATCCCCCCCACACCTAATCACTGGTCCTAGCTGTACTCAAGCGAACCTGATTCTTACTGAGTCCAAGTGCACCCAACAAGGCCATTGCAGGTCCAGATGTGGATGCCATCATGCTGATGGTGATAAGCAGCAGAGTACAATACCTCATCTCATCCAAGGGCTGTTTAAGAACTATAGGAGTTGGTAAGGCAAAAGTGCGGTTTTCATTGTCGTCATGAGTCCTTAAGGCTGTGGTTTCCTGAACATCTCCCTTTTCCCACAGTGTCCCTCAAGTGAAGATGCTTAACAAATAGCTGTCCTGGGGTTCTGCAGCTGCTTATGCGTTTGGTGGTGGTGAGGGACTGGACAAAAGCATGTTTTTCCATTGCACAGTTAAGATGGTTGCTACTTGTGTGGTATTTGTGTGCATGTGTGTGTTTGCACGTGTGTGCACATGCCAGCCTTGTCTTCCAAGTTGCTGCACTGAGCTGCATTGGTGGTGGTATTCCAATTCATCTTGGGCTTTGTTAGACTTCTGCTCTGAAACTTGCCCATACTTGTGTTTCTTTTGCAACTTTTATTATGATTAAGTCACTTAAGGCTTTACACTGTTATCTCTGGATGAGTGTTTAGCACAAGAGATATACAGAAATGCTGGAACAGAAGAGGTGGAGTGGTGTAAGCTTTTAGTGAATTTGAACTCCAGAAAACAAAAGTATAGTGTCTTGACCTTCTTTGTACCTCAGATTCTTCTTTTTGCCACCCAGAATCTATATTTGCTATTTGGTCTCTTTAGGACTCCTTCATTGCTCTTTTGCTACACCTGAAAGCCCTCCAATTCAGAATGGTTGAGGATGCTGGCAACCTTGATCTCCATTCCCCTTCTAAAGCGGGGTCCGCTGGAGTAGGTTGCTCAGGATCAAGTCCAGTCCGATACTGAATATCCTCAGGAATGCAGGGACACACTGCAACTTTTCTGGGTGACCTATGCTACTGGTTTGACTTCAAAAAAAAGGAGTTGTATGTTGACACGGGATATTCTGTATTCTGAGCTCTGTTGTTTCTTGTCCTGTCCCTGAGCGGCACTGAGCAGAAGCTGCATCATTGTCTTGCCTTGCTGCACTTGGGCTCAGGGCCCACAGTAACGTGACCGGCCCTCTGCTCCAAGCGCGGGGCCGTTGCAGCTCAGTCAGCCCGCGTGTGACGTGTGCCAAACCATCGGTCAGCACCACGCGAGTGTGAGCAAGGAAGTGCGATCATAACGCAAAGTCAGTTTGCGCTCAAACGTCGGCGCCCGTAAGTCAGTATAACGGCGGCTTCGCTCTTCTTGCAGTGGCCGCGGCGTGGAGCCGTGCAGGGATCGGGAACGCGGCACGGGGCCGCCCGGGAGCCGGCTCGCTGCCGGCTTTGCGCCGTCTGACGGAAGCTCTCCGGCGCTCCGTCCTTCCTGCTTCCGGGGCGGCGCTTCCGGGGCGGCGCTTCCGGGGCGGCGCTTC
>JAPSGF010000118.1:0-17444 GCA_035772895.1 Perdix hodgsoniae | reverse complement strand
GCGCTTCCGGGGCGGCGCTTCCGGGGCGGCGCTTCCGGGGCGGCGCTGGCAGCAGCGCCGGCAGCAGCGCCGTGGCCGCCATGACGTCGCTCCGTGCCTTCACCTGCGACGACCTCTTCCGCTTCAACAACATGTGAGCGCCGGCCCTCCTCGCGCCCCGGGCCGCTCCGTCCCTGGGCGGGGCTCGCGCTGAGCGTTGCTTTTTCTCCGCAGCAACCTGGACCCGCTGACCGAGACCGTATCCTTCCGTGCCGCCGGCCCCGGGGAGCCCTCGGGGGGCGCCACCCTTGACGCTGCGCTCCTTAACTGAGCACCGCAGTACGGCATTCCCTTCTACCTGCAGTACCTGGCGCACTGGCCCGAGTACTTCATCGTGGCGGAGGCGCCGGGCGGGGAGCTCATGGGTTACAGTGAGTGGGGGGGCGAGGGCGGTTGTGCCGCCGTGCCGGGGCTGCCGCCGGGAGCCGTAAGGCTGCGGGTCGCTCCGACGGAGCTCCGTGTCCGGACGGAAATGTGGCCTTCGAGGCGCCCTGCTGTGTGACCGCAGCTGTACGGATCTGCCGAGTCGTGGGAGGGATGACGTGGGTACCCCCGGTTCGGCCGCGGTCGTTGCAGCCGCCTGTTTATCGCTGCCTTGCTCCTCTGTGCAGCTGCGGCGTGCTCCCCCGGAGGTGCT
Organism: Perdix hodgsoniae; assembly: GCA_035772895.1. Classification (NCBI taxonomy): domain Eukaryota; kingdom Metazoa; phylum Chordata; class Aves; order Galliformes; family Phasianidae; genus Perdix; species Perdix hodgsoniae. Next base: position 16,768 of record JAPSGF010000118.1, on the reverse strand, counting down.
GCTGTGCTGATGCTCTGTGTGTTTGCAGTCATGGGTAAAGCAGAAGGCTCTGTGGCTAGAGAAGAGTGGCACGGGCACGTTACTGCGCTCTCTGTTGCACCGGAATTCCGGCGGCTGGGTTTGGCTGCCAAACTGATGGAACTACTGGAAGAAATTTCAGAGAAGTGAATATCATACTTTTTCCAAACGTATCTTTTTGAGTATTCTGCCTATAGGTTCCTGTCCTTAGTTTAGGTGTGTGATTTACGTGAAACAGACCCAGAATCTTCCCTTAACTATTGTCCCAGGTGACAGATTTGCTTTAGTGAGAGAACAGGAATTATGGATGTTGCTTGGCGATTTAAGATACTATGGTTTCTATGAAAGCTGACTTCCCAGCATGAATAGGTAGTAGCAAAGATGCTGTAGAAAAGGTCCTTTTCTTAATAGGAAGAGAGCTTCACGAAACATCAGCTGTTTCCTGCAGAACCCCCAACATGCTTGTTCACTGATGGTGGAATTTTTGTGTCCCTCAGGTGCAGGATTGCACAGGTGTTGTGCTGCAGATATTACCTTAGCTCACTTTCTGTCTCATGCTGGGTTACTGCAGAAAACTTCAAATTATAAAGTAAAACTGCAGGGTATTTGCCAGTAGGGGCAACCTCATTGTGTATGGTGAAATCGAAAGTAGTACAAACCTTTGTAAAAGCTTCCTATGGAGAAGAGCTATTTCCTGTTAGGCAACTGAGTGCAGAGGTTATTTTTTTTCCTTGTGTGTTTTGAAGTAGCCAATCCATAAGTTAATGCAATTCAAATACACCTGAAGTATGGATTTTAAAAAAAAAAAAAGTAAACGTTTTATGGAAATAAAGCTTATGTGGGTATTTAGTTTATCCTGTTATTTCCGTTGATAATTCTAATGTCAGTGGTGGGTGTGGAAGACTGGTCATTTGACTATCACAATTATTTCTGCTGATACCAGATTTGTTCCTTGTTAAAGGAGTGTGTCTGTTATTGTTGTGAAGGATGTCTGATTAGTGCACCACCACATCAGACTTGTTCTTGGTCTGAATATAGGTTATCGGTTTTTAATTGGCAGTATGTTCACCTGCTCTTCCTTACCATGTTTGTTTGTTTGTTTTTCAAAGAAAGGGCGGATTTTTCGTTGATCTCTTTGTGAGAGTATCAAATCAGGTTGCAGTAAATATGTATAAGCAACTAGGCTACAGTGTATACCGGACAGTGTTAGAGTACTACTCTGCTAGCAACGGAGAGCCAGACGAAGATGCTTATGGTAAGTGCTTGTTCTGCCTCCAGTTGAATGGAAAGGTTCTGATGCTGAGCATCCCAAGAATTGTTTGTTTTTTTCTGTTTTGTTTTGTTTCTTTTAGTGTGAAAAAATTGAGTTGGTTGTTGTTGAATGGAAATTTATTTACTCCTGTTGATAGTTTTTTTTTCCTGCTGAGAATTACGTAGTTTTAAGTACCTAATCTAAGTACCTAATAACCTTAAGTACCTAATAAAAAAGTTCACACATTTTATAGTGTCTGTGGCAAAATAAAATAGGAGACAATTCAAAAGTGCAAAGACACTTTATTTCATAGGTAAGATTAAATAATATAGTTACTTACCTAATTCTTCTTTTCTAAGTATGCTCCTGCAAAGTGTCTGGGCTATCCCTAATGTTATTAGGGATAATAATAGCCCTGCTCTTTTTTGTTTCCCTCTCCCTCTTGGTAACAGGGATTTGAAATGTTATTTCCCTAGATGTCGTGATTAAAATGTGACAGAAGTTAATGGTCAATAGTTACAGAGACTTTTTTCAATTAAAAGGGTAAAGGACATGACCATTTCAAATATGTTGCTGGTACCCTGTTAACAAAACTGAAGCAATTGCTGTTTGCTGTTTCTAGACCCTTTTTTTCCATTATGTATCTTCCACAAAAGCTTTTGTGGGCATGGTGTTTATTTTTTTCATTTGACATAGAATCATAGAATATCCTCAGCTGAAAGAGACCAATGAAGAATACTGTGAAATACAAGGACCGCGGACAGACATCTACAATTGCTGCAGATACTTTAAGTCATGTTTCTGTTCTTTTAGTCTAAAATTTGAATTTTGTGCAGTGCAACGTTTCAGTTGTTAACATAGATGCTGATATTACTGTAATAGCAAATTCACTTAGTATAGCTTTGTGCAATGACTCTTGTTTTAATTAAATTTTTGTTTACCACAGATATGAGAAAAGCTCTTTCCAGGGATACAGAGAAGAAATCAATTATACCTCTGCCTCACCCTGTGAGACCAGAAGACATTGAGTAACTGTAAGCTGTGATTTTCAGAAGATATACTAAGAGTTTCAGGTTCTTTCTCTGCAGCCCATCAAGGACCTACAGATGAGAAATCTTAGGCTTGATCTTCTCTTTATATGAAACACTGAAAATATTGAGAAGCCTATGTACACTGCCTCTATTGATAAAATAGCTACATATTTTTGCATTAATTCTCATGATTTTCCTTTCAAATATTGGAAATGCAGACTATTAAATGAGGTAACCTCTGATGTGTGGTGTGCATTTTTCTATTTTTTCCAAACCCCAACTGTCTGAAGTCAGTAACAGTGAAGCTCCTAAAACGTCGTTATTTATGACAAACAAAAATCGCAGAGTGGTTTGGGTTGAAAGGGACCCTTAAGATCATGTAGTTCCAACCCCCTGCTATAGTCAGGGACAGCTCCATCTGGCCCACGTTGCTCAAACCCCCTCTGGCCTGGGCTGGAATGCTTCCAGGAGGGGACAGTCCACAACTTTGCTGGGCAGTCTGTTCCAGTGTCTCAGCACCTTCACAGTAAAGAATTTCTTCCTCATATCTAGTCCAAATATACCCTTTTTCAGTTTGGAACCATTTTCCCTTATCCTGTCACTCCCTGCTCTTATAAGAAGTCCCTCTCCAGCTTCCCTGTAGCCCCCCTTCAAGTACTGGTAGGCCACTATAACATATCTTTGGAGCCTTCTCCAGGCTGCACAGCTCCAGCTCTCTCAGCCTGTCCTCATAGGAGAGATTTCATCCCTTGGATCATTTTTGCAGCCCTTCTCTGGACACCCTGCAACAGCTCCATGTCTCTGCTCTACTGAAGACTCCACATCCGGATGAATTGTTCCAGATGAAGCCTCACCAGTGCAGAGCAGAGGGATGGGATCACCTCTCTCACCCTGTTAGCTGCGCTGCTTTTGATGCAGCCCAGGATATGCTTGGCTTTCTGGGTCACGAGGGCACGGTGCTGGCTCATATCCAGCTTCCCATCCACAAGTATCCCCAGCTCCTTTTTGGCAGGGCTGTGCTTAATTCTTTCATACCCTGGCTTGTGTTAGTATGGAGGTTGCCTTGACCCGGGTGCAAGTCCTTGCACGTAGATTTGTTGAACCTCATCAGGCTCAGGGCTGTCTGGGTCCCTCTGAATGATGTCCTGTTCCTCATGTATGTTGACCGCACCCCACAGGCTTGGTGTCATCAAACTTGCTGAGTGTGCACTTGACCTTACTGACAATGTCATTTATGAAGATATTAAAGAGTATTGGTCCCAGCACCCCAGGAGGATACCTCTCACCGGTGACCTCCATCCAGACATGAAGGCATTGACCACCACTCTCTGGATTACATCCTGCAGCCAGGTCATCGTCCATCAAACAATCTACCCTTCAAATCTTTCTCTTTCCGATTTGGAGAGAAGGGTGTTGTAGGCTACTGTGCCAAAGGACTTACTGAAGTCCAGGTAGATGACATCAGTGGCTCTTTCCTTGTCCATTGACACAGTGACGCCATCAGAGAAGACCATAGGTAGGTCAAGCAGGATTTGCCTTTGGTGAAGCCGTGCTGGTTCTCCAATATCACCTCCTTGTCTTCTATGTGCCTTAGCATCGCTTCCAGGAGGACCTGCTTCAAGGTCTTTCCTGGCACAGAGGTAAGACTGACAGGTTGGTAATTTCTGGGAACATCCTTTCTACTGTTCTTAAAAATGGATGTGATTTTGCCTGTTTTCCAGTCACCCGAGTCTTCACCTGATTGCCACAATTTTTCAAATATTACAGAGAGTGCCTTGGTGACTCCACTGACTAATTCCCTCGGGACTCTGGGGTGCATCTCATTGGGACCCATAGAATTCTGGATGTTCAGGTAGGACTAAGCATGCAAAATTTGTCTGTTGTCAGGCACTGTATGCCATACAACTGGACACTCCATACTAAAAAGAACTATATGCAGAAAGTTGTCTTTTTAATCAGGGTTTTGTGTTTTATATATAGATACAATACAGTGTTTGTTAACACTCACACGTTGTCTTGCTGCTATTCTCTTACATTTGTTGTGAGTCACTTGAATCCTTGACTGCTCAGGTAATGTCTCCTTGTGTTGTCCAAGTTTCCTTAGTAATTCTGGCCATGAACGAAGCAGTAGATCATGGAGATGCCAGCCATACCCTGAGTGCCTTGCACTCACCAGATTTTGGGCTGCACGGAGTCACTGTAGAATGTGTAGAGACATACCAGCAACAACTGGCAGAAGTCGAGAGAAGAGAAATGGCAACAGGTGGATCTCAAATAGCTAACCGTTAGTGCAGTAAATTCAAGATTACTGCATGTAGAATGGAAACCATACAGGAAAAAATCTCTGGGGAGAATTCTTTTTTTTTTTATTTTTCCCCTCTTGGAGTAGTAGTTTGTGTAGACATAGATGTTTTCTGCTCTGCCACTATACTTCCCCTAGCAGTCTTCTAGGAATAGCTTCTGTCATTGATTGCTTACTTTATTATTTTAAATTCTGAAAGAAACATACCATTCTTTTTCTTCTGCCTTTGTCAAACTCCCTTTGTTTCCTTAGCTTGATATCAAGACCAATCCAGTGGATATTTACAAGTCTCGGGTGACCCAGATGGGATCTCAGAGTGGTGTGGCCAGGTTTGGAAGCTGTTACTGCTACGTTTCTTCTAAGACTCGCTCGCCTGTTTTGTGTTGATCTTGTGAGAGGTTGAGTTTTTGCAGTGGAAGCTTCCAGTATTTTCTGTATGTAGTATCAGCCTTTACTGAACTTATAACCCTCTTGTGAAGTAGCTGTTTTCCCTCCACTAATAAGTTACTGATCAGAGTAAGAAGTTAAAGATTTGGGGCATTCTGAGTGGGGTAGAATTGAGCCAGGCACGAGATAAGGCAAATAAGCATGGGGGAGAGAGCACAGCCCGGGACGGAATGAATGTGCTCATTCTTGGAATTATTGTCCTCCTTTCTCCATGGAAGAGGATAAAACATATACCAAAAAACGACAGGTTGGTAATGGACCTTATATGGAAGTGTACCACAGCAACAGCGTCGGGGAGATTGTGAGCCTGAGACACTCAAGCAGTGAGCGAGTGCCAGCAGAGCATTACCTGCATTCGGTTTAGAGTCTGGAACGGAATGAATGTCACTGATCGGCATGTAATTTCTCCCTTGCCAGCAGGGGACATGCGCCCATGGTTGCAGCAATGAATCAACTTTTCTGCTATCACTAAGATCCTTGCGTAGCCTGAAATTTTTGACTTTGAGTGTTTCTCCCAAATTTGGTGCCAATACCGAATTTGATCAGTCGTTCCTAGCCATCCTTGGCTTTTCTGCACGCATTTGTCTGACTGATCCTAGGTTTTTCATCACCTCAGACACTGGCTGAAAAAAATAGAATGAAAAGCACGACAGCATCACTTTTCTACTTATGTATTTATTGACAGATATTCATAAGCACTGAGAGCAGGTTCGGTGGGTCTGTCGAAGTTTTCCTTGTGTTCGTCGCCTCCCTGTTCCACCGTCCTCTTCTAAGCGTGTATTTCCTCTGCCGGGACCTACGGAGCAGATTGCCGTCAATGCCGTCGGTGAAGTTATTTCCGTGGCCTCTGGTGCCACCGCGTGGCCAATCGGCGAAACTGCATTGAAGCTGTTTCCGCGGTCTCTGCTGCCACCGTGTGGCCAATGGATGGGACTGCGACAGCCTTTGTTGCCGCAGGCAGCAGGACGCATGCGCGCGCGCACGCACGGGGAAGTGGCGGAAGTACGCTCTCGTTCCTCTGCGCAGCCAATCCGCCGAGCTTTGTTACGCATAGTCCTCCAGGCAGTAGTGCGCATGCGCAAAACAGCTTTTTCAAAGCATCTGTTTCGACGAAGCTTTGGGATGCGAGTGAGTAGTCAATTCTTGGACCGGCTACACGATCCTTTTCCTCTCTTCCTATCACCAGTGCTCCTCGTCTCTTTTTTCGGCCAGTATTATGCCCGAGCCTGCTCTGAGAACAGACTATTTAGACTCCCAGCAAGTCGTACTCCGACATGCGTAATGAGGCGTCGGCGTATGGGTAGGTATATGCCCAAAAACGAGCACGCAGAAACATAGGTGAGCGTTGCAGCAACAAGAGCCCCGTGCAACAGCGCCTCACTCGCGTAGCGGTGACGAAAAGTGCGCATGCGCACTGCTGTTGAGACAGTGACGCGTGCGCCGTGCAGAACCGAGGCTGGCGTTTGCCCCGTGCGATGCCGAGAAAGGCGCATGCTCAGCGCTGCGCCGCACAAGTCGCATGCGCGGTGCGGGGCCGCGGGTAGCGCACGCGCACTGAACTACCGAGAACAGCGCGTGCGCACTCCCCCATCCCGCCGATGACGCATGCGCCACGATGGTGCGTAGAGATTTTTTTTTTAGTTGAACGCGTGCGCAGTGCACCCACTAGACTGGCGCATGCGCCTCACTGTGAAAAGGGAGACGCATGCGCACTGATGTCCAACCCGGCACATGCGCACTGCATTGACGAACCAAGCGCATGCGCACTGCGTAAGTATCGCTGGCCCATGCGCAAGGTCATGCCGAACATTACGCATGCGCATGATTGTGATGAAGATAGCACATGCGCAGTAACGTATCGAGCGGGGCGCTTGCGCACTGTGGTAACGAAATTGGCACATGCGCCTTGCAGGACGGAGTCTAGCGCATGCGCACTGCGAAATAAAGGCTGACGCATGCGTAATGTTGCATCGAGGCTGGCGCGTGCGCAGTACGGCGCGACACGGTGGCGCATGCGCGTTGGCGTTCCGAGGCATGCGCATACGCAGCGTGTTGTCCATAATGGCGCATGTGTGCTGCTGTGACGAAATTGGCGCATGAGACTACGGACAGTGACTGGAGCTTGCGCAGTGCTGTACCGATAATACCGCATGCGCGGTTTAGTTCGGAGTCTGGCGCATGCGAAGTGGCTGGCACGTGCGTATTGCCGTACCGAGGCCGGCGCTTGCGCGGTGCCTTGCCGCGGCTCGCGCGTGCGTTGTGTGGGGCAGAACGGGACGCAGTCGCCGTGCGGAGCAGTGCTTTTGCGGGAATGGCGCATGCGCGGTGCGGGATCGAGGCTGGCGCACGTGTAGTGGCTTGTCGTGAATTGCGCGTGCGTACTGCAGTCCCGAGAATTACTCGTGCGTGGAGCGACGCCGTGCTGTTTGTAAGTTGTAGGGCGCGTGTTCGCAATTATGGGGAGGACTCGTCGCCGTAGAGAGTGGCCGATAGGCTGTGCAGAGCCGTTAAAATGCGTAGGTGTGTGCCCAAAAATGAGCATACATCATAATGCGTGCACGAGCGTAGTGTGGTACAGGGACTGTCACGTGCTCGCAATGCAGTGCCGAGATTCGCACGTGCGTATTGCTTTCTCGAGACTTGCTTTTCGAGGAATGCTGTGGTGCAGGGCTGGGGCTGGAAGGGGACGTTTGCTTCTTCACCGCGGTGGCGAGCAAGGTGGATGCCACGAGGTGCTGAGGGGCAGCTGTGAGCCGAACCAGTTCGTTCCTGGGTGGGCTCGGGCATAAATCGGCGGAAATAGACGAGGGGCATCCTGGATTAGAAAGGGAAAATATCGCTGAGCTGGCGGCTCGAGGATCGACTGCTTGTCCGTCGCCGTAGTGGTTTGTCGAAACAACTATCTGTAAGTTGACAGGCGTATGTTCGGTATTAGCTGGAGGACTGATCACCATAGAGAGCGGCGAATTAGCTGCGCAGAGCGCTGGGAACGCCACTTCCGCATTTGTACACGCATGCGCTATGCTGCATGCGGCAGTCAGCGGCAGTTCCGCGCATTGGCCACCAGGTGGCAGCAGAGACCGTGGAAATAACTTTTCAGACAAGATTGACGGGGACCCGCGGTGCAGTCCCTGGAGATCCTTTGTGTCGTGTTGTGATGACGGGGGAAGAACACCGAGCTACAAGCGAGCGGGCCGTGGGGGGAAAGGCGAAGAAAAAAGAGGGAAACTATTCAAATCCCCCCATCCCCCTTGCCAGACAGGCTAATTCGCTGCTGGTGACTTTTTTGTTGTTGTTGTTTTTATTTGGTTTTTTTCCCCCTTCATGCTTTTATGGGAACTTTGAGATCACAGCCTGAAACAGTGATGGAGCACCTGGTGAGGGGTGTAGCCCTGCAAGCACAGGTGGAAGCAATGCACCTGGGGGGTGGGACCAGATGGGGCTGAACCTGGCTCCACCCCTCCCTCACCTCATTTAAGGACTGGCAGCCACACAGTTAGGGTTTCTTCTTGGAGACTGCCTTCTGTGGATTGCTGGGTGAGCTCTGGTTCTTAGAAAGAGGTAAGCAATTCTTTCTTTCTTGTTGGGTTTTGATTTGTGCCTTTCTATGGGGCTCCTAAGCTGTTTAGAGTAGCTCTGCCTGCTATGTCTCTCCGTATGATGCTCTTCAATTGTTCTCCGAGGAGAGTGAAGGAATTATCTGCCTTTCTCAGCTGGTAATGGAGGGACTGATGTACATTCTTTTCTTTTGCTCTTATCTCATTTTTGGAATGCTTCAATCAGCCCCAAGGTAATGCTGGTTGGCTGACTGGGCATTGCAACTCTGGAAATGCCTGGAGCTGATGTGCTTTTCCATAAAGGGATTCTGTGTTCTTCAGGTTTCCTTTGCAACTCTTTTCAAGTTCAGGGCCTTCTTGTGAAGTCTCTGTTTCCGCTCTCATGATTCTCATTGCATCACGTCCAACCTGGGACTCCAAACTTGGTTTGTCTGCTATCACTTTCTCTAACCCATCTTATGACCCGTACCCTCTCCATGTTTTCTCTGTGTCCTACTTGTGTCCTCTGCCCATGTCCCCTCTATGTCTCCTGTGCCATGTTTTGATTCCACCCATGCTGAGTATCGTTTAAGGTTGTGTATTTAAAATTATATTCCACGTCTCTTTGGATCTTGTTCTGTTTTGCAGCTTGATGGGGTTTAAGGGTTTCTGAGGCTCTTCTTGTTAGTGGCTTAAGCACTGTGAAATTTGTGGAGCAGATAATGAAACATCATAAGCCCTTTGCTCATGCGTTGCTTGTTTGCAGGTGGGTTTTCTGATGGCTGTGAGACGCTCACTTAAAGATCGAATGGGGGTTACCGGGGGCTCACCTTACTCCTTGGGGTCTCTTCTTCCAACCAGATAAGCTACATGGTTGTGTAGGAATGGAATGTTGTTTCTGCATTTGGTATTAAAAAGAGCAATTGGTTTGAAGAAGTAGAACATAATGCGTTTGTATTCTGTAACTTATCCTTAGAAATAGTTGATCTAAGTAGTAAAATACTATATATGTTAACAGTGTCTTTTAGAAACATTATTACTGAATACTGAATTATGATTTATTCTTTCTTGCAAAACTGTAGTAATTGTTAGATTTTCCAGACAATGCAAGTATAGTGTTAGGAAACATACTGTAGAGTTGTTCTGTTAGGATAAGAAACTCACAGCAAAAGAAGGACAGTTTTAGCAAACATCAGAGAAGTGAGGGCCTCTACACAAGGCCGAGTTGTCTCACTCCGTGAGAAGGTTGGGCTGTGCCAGGCAGGCACCAGGATACTGCCCTGTCTTTCTCCAGAACTTATCTCTGTAGAAAGAAGGACAAGCAGATATCCACAAAATAATGATCAGCTGTGGACTAAGTTAATTAATTACCTACAGATTTACGCTTATGCATCAAAACTTATGTTTGTCCAGTGTTTCCGTGTTTAGTGAAGCGTCGAGAAGATTGTGAACCTGAAGTACTCAGCCAATGAGGAACTAGGGGAGAAAGAGATAAGCGCTGGGGAATAGGGAATAAAAGATGTAACTGTTTTCTGGGGGCTCTCCTGCTTGCAGGAGGCCCGCCATTGCAATTGCAAATAAAATCTGCTTTATCAGAGATACCGTCCTGGAAAATTATTTGGATATTTCCAACAGTTGGTGATAGAGTGAGGTGTGTGTATCAGGCTGGGACCTGAGCTTCAGCAAATATCTGGGCCCCAGCAGCCATTTTCTACACCCTCCCTTAGTCAAATACTGTCTCTGCTGCTTGAACATACTGAACACAGGTATTCTGTTCCTGTTTTGTCTGGCTCACTCCTAGATCTCCCGTACAAAGTTGTCAGTAGTAACACGTCAGGGCATAGTTCTCAGAACACGTTGTGGCCAACCACTCCAGGGTGCTAGGGTTCTTCCTGTTTATATGGCAGACCTGGCTTTGTATTTATGGGAAACAAAGGATTATTCTGTTCTGGACAACCTTGTCAAGATTACCCCAGGTTGTTGCAGAATGGCTCAGGGAGCAGGGCTGTGGCTCCCTGAAAGAACTGTACCAGCAGGGGCACGGCAGCTCTGAGTGCATAGCAGTGGAATAATACCAGTTGTGGTAAGCAACAAGCTGACCTTGAGCTAAGTAGCAAACAACTGAAGTGGAACTGTCTTCGGGTGGCATCAGAAAGCAAAATGTATGCTTGGGGGGTGCACTGTTGTCTAACTACAGGGCTTTACCAATGAGAAAAGGCCAAGTGGCCATAAACAACCCACGTACTATATAAGTGAGCTATCTGTGCAATAAAGTTGAAGCTTATTCACTCATATTGAGTTGGCTGTGCTTCCCCACACCGGGTAGCGATCGGGTCTTGGCAGGTTCTCTCCCTGCACCAGGTATCTCTATCCCAGTTGTCGGGGGATGCTGTTAGTTTCCTAGTCTGTATGATATCCAGCTTCCCCACCCCTCTTCCTAACATCCCCTGACTCCCGTTAAATAGCTAGCCCTGCAGTTATGGGACCCAGCGGTGTGATGAGGCAATACCTCTGGTGCGCTGAATACTGGGACCAGAACAGAGAGGCTCTATGGCTGATGTGGATCTTCCTGATTAGACTACTTGGTGAGTTTCCCCGGAGCTGTTGAGCATGCAGGCTTCCCTACCTACCCTGATTGCTCACCAGGCCATCGGTGTCCTTTGCATCATTGTGTCTCATGGCTTCAGGTATCATAGCATAGACTCCTTAGAGTCAAGAGGGACCATTTATGATGATCTAGTCCAACTCCCCAACAATGAACAGGGGCATTCACAGCTAGATCAGGTTGCCCAGAGCCTGATCCAGCCTCACCTTGAAAGGGACATGGCATCCACAGCATCTCTGGGTGACCTGGTCCACTGCCTCACCACCCTTGCTATAGAAGATATTTTCCTTTTATCTAACCTAACTTTTCCCTTCTTCTTTCCTTTAGCCCCCCTTTAGGTATTGAAAGGCTGTTACCAGGTCACCTCGGAGCCTTCGCTTCTCCAGGCTAAACAGCCCCAGCTATCTCAGCCTGTCCTTGGAGGAGAGATGTTGGATCCCTTGCTTCTTTCTTTTCTGGCCATCCTCTGTATGTGCTCCAACAGGTCCATGTCTCTCCTGCACTGAGGACTCTTCATATGGATGCAGTACTCCAGGTGAGGCCCCTTCAGCACAGAGCAGAGGGGCAGGATCACCTCTCTTCACCTATTGACTGCATGTCCTTTGGTATAGACCAGGATGTGGTTAGTTTTCTGGGCTGAGAGGGCACTTTGGCTTATGTCCAGCTTGCCATCCACCAGGTCTTTTGGGGACAGGCCTACGCTCAGTCCTTTCGTCCCCCAGCATGTATTGGTAGTGGGGGATTCTCTTGTCCCAGGTTCAAGGCACTGCATCTGGGTTTGTTGAACCTGATGAGTTTTATCTGTGCCTGCTGCTCGAGCCCATCTAGGTCCCTCTGGCTGGTGTCCCATCCCTGCTGCTCCCCACAGCTTGGTGTCATCAGCAGATTTTCTGAGGATGCACTCGACCCCGCTGGTGATGTCACTGATGAAGATATTGAAGAGTCTCAGCCCCAGCACGGACCCCTTTGGGACACCACTCATCACCACCAATTGCCATCCAGACATGGAGCCATTGACTGCCGCTCTCTAGACTCAATCCTGCAGCTGGTTCTTGGTCCATTGAGCAGTCCACCCATCAGATCCATATCTTTCCAATTTGGAGAGAAGCATGTTGCGGAATATTGCGTCACAGGCCTTACTGAAGTCCAGGTGGATGATATCAGTGGCTCTTTGCTTGCCTATTGATGCAGTGACACTGTTGTAGACAGCCACTAGTTTGGTCAAGCAGTATTTACCCTTGGTCCTCTGAATGCTCCAACAGGTCCATGTCTTTTCTGCATTAAGGACTCTACATCTGGGCACAATCCCTAGATATGGGATTATGCAGAATATAGTCTCAGATTAAGGGAAGCCTCTTTACTTCACAAGTCCTCCAGAGCTAATGAGAACTGACGGAGACCAGCTCAAGACGCCTGGGACAGACGGGCTTAGGCTCTGGTGGCGCAAAAGCAAAGTTTATTGAAGGCACAGGCTTTTTATAGATTGGTTATACATCATTACATCATTAATTTGCTATTGTGATCTAGAAAACAGAAGCCTTCAATGCTAGCAAGTTGTACTGTACTGTACTGTGAACCTTATCTTACTTCTCTGTATTCCTATTTGCTATAACAATACATTTGTGATCTGCTGCCAAGCCTCCCACCAGGTGTGTTCCTGCAATATAGTACCCATCCCTTTCAGGATAGATGCCATTTACCTGGTTACTGACCCTTTCAGGCCAGTCACGCAGTTTGCACAAACACAGTTCCCTACATTCCACCCTTTTTTATCTTTCAAGTCAATGGTGGTGGTGATTTATGTTTCATTTGCTCTAGCTTAACTTTTTTGACTTCAATTTTTACTGCCTGCAATTGGCGAATTATTAAGCGTAGTACACAGGGAAGTAAGATGAGGCCTAATACTAGCAGAGAAAGCATTAAGCATATACCATACAATCCTTTTTGAAATGATGAGAATGAAGGAAAAGTAGCTTTAAGTGTGCTTACAAAATCTTGTGCTTGGGTAGCTAAGGTAACATCAATTTTATGTGCGCTCATCATATCTTGTATATGCTGCTGAAGTTCCCTTAAGTCTAGCGAAGTGTTTGCATTATCCCAAATACCTTGCAAGTGCTTTTTTATTTTGTGCCAAGGAAAGTGAGTGGAATTGTATTCTACTGGTGTGACACATATGGATGAGTATTCTGCATTATTGTTTGTTCACACAATGAACATGTTTGGTTAACCTGAAAACAAATAGGTAGTCCATCTAACTGTCCTGTATAATTTATTGTCGCTGAATATTCCTGGATGTGGTAATCAGAGTATTAACCCATGAACAGAGTTTAATTATTATACACCGGAATGTCTGCCATTTCTTCTCATGTTACCGGGTGAATCAGTGGTGGATTTGGGACAAATGTCCAATATGTCTCTGCAGATGCTACTTGGTGTAACAACCAAAGCGTACTCAGAAGGACGGCAAGTAGCTGGAGTCGACGTTGTTGTACCATCTCATGATTGTGTGTAATCGAGAGGTGCTGCATCTTTCTCCGAAGTTTTCCTATCTTGGTTTTGGGCATGCTGGATAAGTCGTTCTGGGATCCACTGGGGTGATGGTTCATCTGTAGGGAAGACACAAGCATACCCTCGACCCCACATTAGTACTGGATCTGGCCCATGTAACTGCCCATCTAATGGGTCTCGCCAATATATTAACGGTTTAGGTTTATCTGATGGATTCCAATGTCTATCAGCTGCAGACAGCCCATCGTTGTCTACTTGCAAAAAATTAAGAATAAATAGGGTATGATTCAGTAAAGAGGTAGGTGTGTCCTTGAATCCCCATATTCCCCGTTCTAATTTTTTTTTAATTGTTGTTTGAGTAAATGATTGCATTTCTCTATGATGCCTTGGCCTTGCGGATTGTAAGGAATACCAGTCTTGTGGTGAATTGAAAATTGAGCACAAAACTTTCGGAATGTAGTGCTAACATATGCAGGACCATTATCAGTTTTGATGGTTTTGGGGACACCAAGTACAGAAAAACAGTGAAATAGATGTGTACAAACTTGAGAAGCACGCTCTCCTGACAAGGGGGTGGCTACTATGAAATGTGAGTAAGTATCAATAGTAACATGAACATAAGATAGTTTGCCGAATGAAGGTATATGTGTGACATCCATTTGCCACAAATCATTAGGTTGAAGACCTCGTGGGTTTACCTCCAAATGTGGAACAGGTAGCAGTAGTGCACAAGCAGAGCAAATTTTTACAATTTCTCGAGCTTGATCCCTTGTAAGGTTGCAAAGACGTCTGAGGGTATTGACCACATTGATCAGAATATTCAGCCATCCACAAAAGGTATTCACCCCCGGTTAAAACAGCCTTGGCTAGGCTACGCCAATCAGCGGGGGGAAGCACATTAGAGGCCACCATTTCTAAAATTGTAATAGTGAATGGAGCTGTCGGGCCATATTGTGAACTAGCAGTTTTGAGTTCCTTTAATTGTTTAAAAGGAATTGGTTCATAATCGTTTAGGACGCTCCCGTTATCAAGCCGATGCTGTATAACAGGGAAAACTTGGGATGGAAAAATTTGATCAGAAAATTCATCTATTGTCTCTCCTGCTTTTCTGGCTTCTTTAAGTGCTAATTGCATGGGAGACTGTTGCATAATTAAAGCATCTACACCTGGTGGAGGAGGCATTCGTCCTGCTCGAAAGGCAGGTAAAATAGCAAAAGGATCAGATTGAGTTTGGCTGGCTGACGTGTGTGTCTGTACAGCAGCATCAACTCTTAGCGCTGGAAAAACAGCTGCTAATTCCTCATGATGGTATTCAGCAGCCTCTTTCTCTAATTCTCCCCAATCGTCCGGTTCCAAATTGTTTTTTACTAGGTTAATATCAGGGGGTTTACATGGCGGCAAATAATCTTCTAATTTACAAACTAGAGGCCGTTCATATTGAGGGGGGGATGGCGGAGGTGCTGAAGGAATCTGATCTAGGGATTTAGATCTTGGCAAAGTAGGGTATAATTTACTTGTGGAACGAGTAGTCCGCTGCCATTTCTCATCTCCTGTGTCTCCCCTAAGACATTCTTTTATGAAAGTCCAAAGCATAAAAGTATCAATAGGCACCTTTTCAGGTCCATGCACAGTATAATAACCCTGAAGTCGCTCACCCACTTTATTCCAAGTTTCAATATTAATTGTACCGTCCCTGGGAAACCAAGGACAAACTTCCTCTATGAAGTCTAAAAAATGACTAATCTGGCCCCGAGTCACTTTTATCCCTCGGGCAACTAATAATGACTTTAACATTGCTGCAAATATGCCTCGTTCTGTACTTGCAGCCTGACCCATATTTTTAATTAAACGATCTGTCCAATTCCCTAGTCCTTGCCTCCCTAATCCAAACTTACCAACCGCGGCTCGTGGGAGGAAGCGACACCTTTGTCGTTTGGAGTCCGAGTTTCCCGGGTTTCGGCACCAAATGATGGAGACCACCTCAAGACGCCTGGGACAGACGGGCTTAGGCTCTGGTGGAGCAAAAGCAAAGTTTATTGAAGGCACAGGCTTTTTATAGATTGGTTATACATCATTACATCATTAATTTGCTATTGTGATCTAGAAAACAGAAGCCTTCAATGCTAGCAAGTTGTACTGTACTGTACTGTGAACCTTATCTTACTTCTCTGTATTCCTATTTGCTATAACAATACATTTGTGATCTGCTGCCAAGCCTCCCACCAGGTGTGTTCCTGCAATATAGTACCTATCCCTTTCAGGATAGATGCCATTTACCTGGTTACTGACCCTTTCAGGCCAGTCACGCAGTTTGCACAAACACAGTTCCCTACAGAGAACTTTAGAAATAAAGTGGGTGTTCCATTCTTACTGGCACCCTTCTTGTTTTTCTGATTCCACCCGAAAACAGTTCCGCTTAAGTTGTTTGCTACGTAGCTCAAGGTCAGCTTGTTGCTTACCACATCTGGTATTATTCCATTGCTATGTACTCAGAGCTGCCGTGCCCCTGCTTGTACAGTACTTTCAGGGAGCCATAGCCCTGCTCCCTGAGCCATTCTGCAACAGTTCCCTGCAGCTTTTTCTTTGCCCTTGCCTTTTCCTTGGCAGTTCTCTATGGTGTTTTCCTTGCCCTTGCATGCCCTGGGTGTTCTGTTTGCCTTTGCCTCACTGAGGTTGACTGGGCGGCACCATTAATTTTCTTCTTGAACTGAACCTGAAGCTTTGCAGGAGCTCTAAAGGTAAGTATATCTACCCACAGCGTAGCTCTAAACCTAATGCTTTTAGCATTGGGTTAAGAGTCTGGGGATTGTACTGACAGGTGCACTTGCTGAGTTTCCCTGGAGCTGCTGAGCAGGCAGACTTCCCCAGCTGTACTGACTGTGCCCCGATCACCAAACTCCTTTGTGTCATCATGTCTCACAACCCCTGGCATCTTGCTGTGGTGCTGCTCATAAGAGCAATGTGCACAGG
Source organism: Perdix hodgsoniae (assembly GCA_035772895.1). Lineage (NCBI taxonomy): Eukaryota > Metazoa > Chordata > Aves > Galliformes > Phasianidae > Perdix > Perdix hodgsoniae. Next base: position 99 of record JAPSGF010000118.1, on the reverse strand, counting down.
GTGCAGCCCCCACATATGAAGGGCAGTGCCTTTGTTATTATATTGTGTTTAACAGGTGGCAACGGAAGAGGGTCTGCTGTTTCTCCAAACAACATTGTT